>JABFEA020000119.1:21623765-21638814 GCA_019775915.2 Cyphomyrus plagiostoma | reverse complement strand
GCGGCGCCCCCCCCCCCCCCCCCCCGAGCCTCTTATTTATATGTGCATGACAAGGCACCCAGACCCGGCCGTGCCCCTTTGTCCTCACGCTGCTGGGGTGGTGACCAGTCGCCAGGTGACGCTCAGCATAGCCGGGCTCCTGAGTGAGGATCCTTAACCCCAGTTGTATCTTATTTTAATAAAAGCAACCACTACGTAAATAATGCATTTCCTGTATCACTGCTGTCTCTGCAGATTTCCCTCAGCGACACGACAGTCATAACACACATATTACGATGGCTGTAAGAGAGCCCAGCACAGTACGACACTGCCCCAAATGGAGAGGCACCAGCTCGGACCGAGAGCCTGGAGATGGGGGGGGGGGGGCCGCGGTGGTTCGGTCCATGCTTAGGTGCTGGAGGCCGAGGAGGTGACTGGGGCCCTCTTACTCATCAGGCAGGATCGGCGCACGTATATTTTAAAATGTTTTCTTTCACCCCATTAATTATTTTTCTGGTGATTCCTGCGCTCACGGAGGGGGGGGGGGCTGTCTCATGTCTTCACCACTTGGTGATTTAAATGTCAAAGGTTGGCCTCTCAGTTATAAGCGGAAATCTTAAAAGGTGCCGTCGATGCACACGGAAGATTTTGCTCCCTGATAACACTGCGGATGTTATTAAAATCACCATTAAAACCCATAAGAGGTTCCATTTAAAAATAAATAACTGGTATAAGCGAATTTGTGCAGTGCGGTGATTATAAGACAAAAGGATTTAGTAAATAATTCATTAATCACATTTATTAAAATCTATTACTACCTATCTGAAAATGCCTGCTCTGTCTTTCACCTCACAGTGACTCAGGAATAACTTTCAAACTGCATGATATTTTATACGTAGTTTCGGCAAATGTTTGACTATGGAGCTTTTGGGCTGTTCTGGTGAGTAAAACCTCAACTGTATAATTAGGTCATTTTGAATTACCCTGGATTACTTTGACTACCATTTAAGGCAGCAGGCCACGTGTGACAAAAGTGAAAGTGTCAACAGAGAGATCTGAGATCTAAGTTTCCACAGAAGTGAGCAAGAAAGGTATTTTCACAGTGGAATGTGATCATTAGTGGAAAGCAGCTGTACTTCAGTCATAAAGTGTTTATATTAGTGTTTCCCAACCTGATCGTTGGGGACCCACACACGGTCCACATTTTTGCTACCTCCCAGCTTCCGGTAGTAAAAACGTGGGGCGCCTGTTCACCTCCAAAGACCAGACTAGGAAACATTGGTTTATACGACTGTGCAGCTCCATTGTCCAGTTAAGAGTCTCTACAGGTGTCTTTTCACTTACTCAATACATATACAGAAATTTACTTGAAAAAATCCTTAAATACTGCCAGTAAGAATATATAGGACTGCCATAGCTGCTAGAGACGATTATTACGACTGGATTCATCAACTGTGGTTTCTCGCTCAAGAAGCCTTAAAACTAGCTCTCAGAGGCTCATGCCTCTCCTTCTGTGTATGTAGGGTGGGAAGCGCATCACTGACCGGCACCACGTCCACAATCATTCGGACGACACCAACTCACTTTCGCAATTTTGAGTGCGAAGAGGGCGGGCAGTATTGCGAAGTCACTGTTCTCATAATACAACGGTAAAAATTAATGGGCAAAAAACTCCACAGTGAGCACCTCCTTACCCGGTGAATTTTAACAATCTGCCAGCGTGTTTTCTTTACACCCACATCCATTTTGAGTTTCTTTTGCCCCCTGCCTCTGACTGTGACACTGAATGTGTAGGTTGACATGCAGGAAAGTGCCACAAGCCACGGTGCAAAGCAGGGCCATTAAGATGGTAAAAAGGCAGCTCTGTGTTTAGTTTCATTCTTCATTTCATTCTATTATGAGCTGTGACCTTTTGCTGACATTGCAACCAGCCTCTGGCATCACATCTCTGTGAAGCCACAGCAAGTAGGACTCCGACATCTTCACTCCTCAGCTGAACGACGACGACAACGTGACAAGCGCGTTTCAAACATCTGCTGGATCTGTGGCTCTGAGGCTGTGGGCCGGCATCCTGACCATTAAAATGCATCATCACTCAGCTCCCCAATACTGAGGGATGTACTTTTCTGGTCAATGCTGTAGCTTTTACTCTTTACTTAATACAGTGTCAGTACTGGGCACGAGAATTTTTAAAGAAATGACCTATTTACAAAACTCAAGCCATTTGGACATACTAGAATTATGACAGTGTTTCCAGTTGGTCCACATTTTTGCTCCCTCCTGGCTGCTGGTAGCAAAAATGTGGATTGTCTGAGGGTCCCCGACAGGCCTGGTTTGGGAAATACTGCTTTATGATAACAGTTTGCACTAAAATGGAGCCACCTAAGGGGTGCAAACAGCACAACATTCTGCATGTCAGTATTCTGAGGAAGTAGCTGATGGATCAGAGGGGATGAGAGCCTCGGTCTTGCGTCCCTCCCGAAGTACAGATTAGGCTGAGCTGGTGCTAACTCACTGCGGCGTGGAGCATTTCCTACCTGTCTGTCTTGTACAGGGCTGCCAACTCTCATGCATCTGGCATAACGCTCACGCTTTTACACTCTCACACTCCTGCAAGAAATCTTACGGTAAATCTATATTATTCCATTATAAACCTAAAATTAGCTGCATCCAATGCATTGGGGCAGTCTGGAAACCTCACAGACTATATAGAAAGTAATAAAGCTTAAAATGCATGTAGACAAGTGTGCAAACTTGCCTCAGTCTCACGCCAGTCAGCTGACCAAAGTCGGTGACACCGGCTGTAAGAGCAGGACAGTTATACGTTGTGCACCAGAGGTGATCTGACGCCACACAGACCCACCAGAGCACTTACATCTCCTCGCTAAAGTCTTATTCATTTTGACCCACCCACCCCCCAAAACAACTGGCCTGCGATCCCTGCCTTCCTGGTGTCTGTGGGAAAGTGAAACCGGGGGGAGGGCTGAGCCTTGTGAACACCATCTTCACTGTGTTCCCATGCTGGCGGCAATTCACCGCACTGTTATATCAGTTAGGGAACCAGCTGGGTTGGACCCAGAGCGCTCCCCCCCACCCCCCACCCCCGCCCCCAGCACCCCCCCCCCGCCCCCCCCCCCCCCCGCCGGCGGCGGGGGGGCGGAATCCCAATATTTAATTTGCCCAGTTCACTCCAATTCTAGCTTCACCGTTGCCTGTTCACTATAGAGTTCAGTTTTATTCCATGTTTTTAATGTTATGTATGGTCTTGTCCCAACTCTTATATCAGATATAATCCAGCCTCATACGTCTTAATGATCCTTGAGATCTAACACACGACACAAGACCTTCCAAGATGTTGATTAAAATTGAAGGGTGGTGATACTTTCTCTGTTGCTGCTCCAAAACTATGGAACAATCTGCTTCTCTATGTTAAACAAGCCACATCAGTCGCTGCCTTTAAATCTCTTCTTAAGACACACTTTTTTGCACAGGCATTTAGTCCAAGATGAGATACTGCATTTCTGGTATAGTTGGTTTTCTTTCACTTTATTTTTGATGCTGTATAACTCAGATCTTCTATACTTCTGTGTATTTTATACTTTATACAGCACTTTTGGAGTATGCCTGTCATCTTGAAATGTGCTTTCGAAATATATTTTACTTACTTACTAATAAACAGACCTTTACATTAAAATTAAGATGTCCCCGTAATATCAAACAAAGTCCTCCGCCTTTGCCAGAGCCTCTCCAAAACCGTGCGCACAGTGACTCAAAGCTTCTTTACTGAACACAAGTTTCCACATCTGACAGAATGAAGGCACCTTATTTTTGACCTGAAAGCAGAGAAAGCCAGATGAATGTTATGGTTTATGTAAGAAACCTGTTGAAAATGAACGAAGCTTAGGGAAGCCTTCGTGAGTTGCTGGTGCCGAGCGTGATGTTTTGAAACCTCACACACGCAATAGACAGCAGTTGTGCAGAAAAGCCGCCCGCTAGGGGAACTCCAGCCTCAAAAGCCCATCTCAGTAGTAACACCCCCCTTGTCTGGGCCTTGCATTGAGGGCTTCTCTGTATCCTTCTGTGAAACAGCATTGAGAATGGTCTCATCTCACAGCAAGCCCAAATGAATGACACACCGAATGAACGTAAAGTGTCAACTGCCTCTTTGCTGTATAAGGCCTTGTTCACACAGACCTCTGTACCAGGCGTTTTTCTGGCGTTCCTGGCGCCAGGTGAGCGCCGACTGAACGACGACAGTTTTTCTGCTCATTGGAGCAAATCAAAGCGTCCACACGGGCGTTCAGCACCGGCGTTTGGCCGGCTACGCGTTCAGGTGTCATCAAATAAACGCTGCATGTAACGTTTTCTTGCAGTCAAAATCCTGACGAATGCGAGGAAAACGACGTTATTGCGTTTACCTGGCGTTCGGTTGTCGTTCTGGAGGACCGAATATATCCCATGATTCTGTACGGCAACTGCGAGAAACCATATTTTACGGAAAACATGAGACTCGTAATATCGGTATTGTGCCAGCAGTGAGTTAATCAGCTGCTGGTACAATACCGATATTTCGAGTAACCCAAACCGACGGATCGACTGGTGCTAATATTTTCGCTTAAAATACCAATTTAAAAAATTTAAAAGTAGGCAACTGGAAATCTGGACATCTATAAAGAAAAACTCATTTAATTGATACGCCGTATCTGCTTTCTCTTTTCAACTGGCTTTAGTTTTAGGGTTCAACTGTAGTTAATACAAAATTACAAAAGCTGTAGAAATATTTCAGCATTAAATCATGTGATATAAATAATTATAATGTTATAGCAATTACGGCCGTAATTATCATTAAGCCTTGCAACCCCGATCAGGATAAGCAGTGGGGAGATTGATGGATGTGTGGATGTAAATAAAATTTACATAAATGCATGTTGGACCTCTAGCTAAAAAATTAGTTTACACACTGCAGCTTATCCCCCCCAAATTTAAGCAATTAATATATAAACCCCGCTTCTCTCCAATGCCTCAACAATTACGGATGGATTCGAGAGTACAGCATAACTAATTTGGCTATACGTATTACCCGTGTGACATACTGAAAACGGTGGTTGAAATACACACACTGAACCCGAAAGAATCACAAAAAAAACTGAAAATGAAAGACGCAAATTATGCACGTTTGAAAGTAATTTTTAAATGTAATACTAGGACTTTACAATGTGATCTCGTCATCTTGTTTAAATCTCAAAATATACATTAGAAACCTTAAGAGTAATTACTGCCCCCACAGGTAAACACACGAAACTACAGATCAGGTGTTAAACAGCGTCAAGCGAACGCAGCTACAAAACGCAGGAAAAACACGTATGGCGTTCGGAGTTCATTCCGAACGTCCGTGTGGAGAAGGCTTATCAGTTACAACTTGCTTTGCTAAACCTAACCAGGGAACGAAACGCAGTAACAGTCTAGCAGACTAGTTAATTAATAGTTCTTTGAAACTTTAATGTTTAAATTGCATATCACTTTGGGGGAAAAAACGCTGTAAAATCAAGTAAATCTAAAACTCAGACTGGCAGCTATTAGTGACACCGGATGAACAGCAGCTCTACACTAGACTGAGACAAAACATCTGAATAATATTCCTGAAACACCATGTTCTTTGGCCCTACATTACATCTGTACATTATGACCTGATAACAAACCACAAACCGGCCTGGTTAGATATAGCGGTTTTCTTTAGGTAACACATTACATAAGATGTGTTCTCTGTTAATAAGCGCAATTCTATACTGATTCTATAGTATTCTATAATAATTATGCTCAAGATTCAATTCTGTACACACCAGTCTGGATTTTGGTGAATGTATGGTAATCTTTGTTCTAGAGATACTTGCGGTCCAGTGGAATTACGCACATAGACTGGTGCTTATGGTATTTAAATTGCTGCCACTAGCAACCAACTTCCTGACCTTTTATCTGGAACTGCAAGAAACAGATGGTTGAATGAAACCTACTGATTTCCACAGTAAACCTCTGAACCATCACTAGATGGCTAAATTACAGCATTCTACCGGGGCTGCTAATGCACCTTCGACTTTATTCATCTTCAAGGAAAAATTATTTGCAGTATTCAGAAGAGTCGATGCTCAACCCGAGAAGACAGTGAGTCTGTCAGGTTTTCAGTGTGAGCTGCGCTTGAACGACAAACCCCCCAGCCTAACCCAGCTAACCCCCATTTGCGGTGTCTCGCTGTGACATTAGTCAGAAAGGAATTCAGGGAGGTCTCAGTGTTACATTGTGATGCACCTCGATTTTTCTAACGCTGCAGCAGCCACAATACAATCAAACACCCGCCGGGGGGGGAGGGGCCATGGCTGCACATGTATGTGTGAGTGTTATGAATACATACATGACACATGCGGGGCTGCTCAGGAAGTCCAAAGGACCACCATCTGCTGGGACCGTAGTCATCAGCAGAACTAGGAACCGGGCGTAGCATCAGCAAGACCAGGAAGCCAGGAGGCCCCTGAGAGTGAGCAGGGCTCATAAAAATAGTCCTGCAGCCAAATGACCAGAAGCCAAGGAATAGGTGTTGAAGTGTGTTGAACGGTGCCGATCTCTACCGAGGTGATAGAACAAGGAGCCCATGGCTCCCTGCGCCAGGATGCCTCCGGGTACAACGTACATAGAAACACGGAAGCTGCCCGACTTGCCAAGACAAACTTCCAAAAGGAACTACCTTTGAAACATTGACTTATGTGAAATTCACCAGAATGGTTGCTTTCTCCAAAAAGTCACTGTGCTGTGCCAAATGCTGTAAATGTAAATGTAAATGCTGCTTTGGTACCGCATTTCCTAGGAACACAGATCCTGAAATTGTAAGCATGGCTGTGGCTCAGCTACTTGCGTAGTCATTTTGTAACCGATATTTGCCATACTGGTCTGCTGGAACTGTGCTTTGCATTAGTACGGTAAGAAAACCGGATGGCCCACTGTTTTGAAAGCAGCCCCAATGGGTTTAGTCACCTGCTTTTTCCTCAATAAACCTTTTCAGGTTGGAAAACAATCCACCTTTGCTGTTTTGTCCCAGCATATGCCAGGACAGGGCCAAGCAGGAAGTATTCTGTTCTGCCACATGCATCATCCTCGCCCTCTCCGGGCTCTTTCATGTCCCCCTGGGCCTCCATCTCTAAGGTGCCTCCATCTGCATGGGCGGACGACGTCAGAGTAGCCCTGATCCGCATGGGCAGCCCAGTCCGACTCAAAGACAAAAGCAAAACAAGAGC
This sequence comes from Cyphomyrus plagiostoma, assembly GCA_019775915.2. Taxonomy (NCBI): domain Eukaryota; kingdom Metazoa; phylum Chordata; class Actinopteri; order Osteoglossiformes; family Mormyridae; genus Cyphomyrus; species Cyphomyrus plagiostoma. Next base: position 21,631,552 of record JABFEA020000119.1, on the reverse strand, counting down.
CTGGGATCTAAAACAAAAAAAAACAAAAAAAAAAAAAAAGGTGCACAGAAAGATTCCCAGCATGCCAAGCCACTGCAGATAAAAGCAGGGCGCAGTGAAGCCACTGCGATGTTGTTACGAGATGAGGCTGTGAGATAGCGACGTGTGTGGTTTTAGAGCCGCTTGCTATGCTGCCAGGCTGTGCGTGAAACCGAGTGCAGTGGGGGCTCTCAGGCTAGTCGGCTGCTGGCTCCCCGATGGCCGGGCCGCCCGGGGACACTGCTGCTTCTCCGAGCACAGAGCAGTAATCGAGGTGCTAGATCTCTGCAGGGCCAAATGAGCTGGCTAATCTTTTTCTTTCTTTCTTTCTTTCTTTCTTTTTTTTTTTTTTCACCTGCGTTTCTCACGTTCTTTTGTACCCCGAACCCCAGTGCCTCAACCGCAGCTGCCACCCACGGACGCATTCGTAGAGCTAAACCCTCCTCCTCCGTCTGCCATCCCTCGCTTCCTGGCTGAGTGATGGAAAGCCGGCCTACTCCTCTTCTTCCCCAAAAGCAACATTCTCTCTGAGCGGCCTTCCTCCACACTCATCCTCTGCAGTCGGATCACAAAAGGGACGCCACCTTCACGTCTTCCTCCGACGCGACTAGGGTCAGACCTCAGTCACTATTCATAAGCCACATAAAACAAAGGCTTTCCTTCACTTGATTATTATTTTTGCTGCTAATGCTCGACTGAAAAGACTGAGAAGTGCAATGGGACAGGAATGCAGCGCATCAGCCAGCAAGCTCTGCGGGAATGTCCCCTTCAGAGCAATGGGGCACCATTCTGGCAGGTTTTTACTGGATAAAACAGATGAAGAAGCAATGGAACCCAGCAACACAAGAACAGCCGGTTCTTAATGGCTCTTTGTAGTATGTACATGCTGAATGCGGCACAGGAAATATTGTCAAAGCCACCAGACCACAGTTCACCTTGCTGTACACACCACAAAAATCCACGAACCCACTTTCCACCCTGGGGAGATCATTTCTGATTCTACCCAAGTCTGTTTGCTGTGTAAAATAACATCCAGTGCAGTATGAATGAGAAAACCAGACTGCCTGTTTGCGTCTGGTCTCGACCTATTACAGAAGAGCGATCCTTCACTTTAGAACCATCGCAGAAAGTTTTTCACTAGACTTATAGGATTCATGAGAAAAAGGGAAAATAATTAGTTTGGGTGCAAAACTACGAACTCCGATTTTCTACAGGCCTACAGCTAGTGGAAAACAAAAGGGAAACTTAAAAATAACCTTTGAGGCTAACTGCAGGGTGCCACAGACCTTGTAGAGGGCAGGATGTTGCTTGTTTTGTTGCTGCACCATCCTCCCCATCTAGGATGGAGACCTGCAATGTCCTCTGTCACAGCAGGAAGCATGCAGATAAGGCAGCATGCAGGAACCACCGGCCCTCTGAGATCACTGGTTGCTCCTGCAGCCTCCCGTTGCCCATGGCCCTCCAACTTCAACCACTGATAAACTTCATTGATGAGTCTCTATCTCCGGTCTCTCCTCAACCATGACTCTCCATATCAAGCGCTTTGCCTATTGCATCTCTTCAGCTATGACCCCCCGCCCCCATTTCTTATATATTCTTCTATAACCCATCTAGCTGGAAATTCTGAGCCTCTGTCTTGGCTGCTTCCTGCTACATTTGTCCTGCATGTTTGCTCTTTTTTCTCCTTCACGTATGTATGATTTGGTGAAGAAAGCCCGGTATCGTCTGCTCCTTCTGTGAACTCTTAAGACGCTCCAAACGTCCCCAGGATCTCCAGAGAAACTTCTTATTGCTGCGCAGTCGTGAGTATCCCGATGAATGGCTGCACTTTGTGGTGTTCAAGCTGCACTGAGCAAGTAAGGAAGGGACTTCAGTGGGTATTGGAGACTGGCCAGCAGATTATTGGCTCCCCCCTTCCTCACCTGAAGGACATTCACTTGGACAGTCTCCTCAGGCGAGCAAGAAGCATCAGCTGAGATCCCTGACACCCTGATTACAATTCGCTTTCCATCCATCCCTCCAGCAGGCTCAAGGTCATCAAGACCCAGACAAACTGTTTAAAAAAACAGCCTCTTCCCCAGAGAGGTGGATAAACTACAGAACTTCTGGACGACTACCCAACAGGCATATAAAATATGCCAACTAACTAGGCAGGGACTAAGTGGGCTTTTTTAATCATTAATGTGGACTCTTACTGGACTGTTTGAGATGTGATGCAGTGAGGCTTGCTTGCACTGATGTGGTGTTTTCCAATCACTGATATAGACTTATATCAGTAGAATATAGACTTATATATAGAATATGTGATGCATTACTGCAATTTGATGTCACTCAGATGGGTTTTATAATCAGTGATATGCACTGTATTACTGATATGGACTTTTAAGATGTGACACGTTGATATGTTGTGATGTCACAGGACCTCTTTAATCACTGAGATGCACTTTAAAGATGAATTGAAATTTGCATTTTATTAGTTTGGATTTTTTTTTACCTCATATGGCCTTATTTAATAAAATATGTTATTTAAAACTGCTAAATTCAACTATTTGCTTCCAAGTGAATTTCATTGTATATTAATATGCAATGACAATAAAAAGATCTAATCTAAGAAAATTGTATGCATCCATTTGAAAACAGCAGTATTAGCAATCAGGCTCTAAAATGTCACTTTACACAGATGGTTTCTGACTATGAACTATTCAGCTCTGACAGGCAGCCCGAGCTGAACAGGATCAGCCAACCTAAACACTGCACGCTAACCAAAGACCTACTCTTCCACATCAAACGTTCAAGGCCAAAAAGCGTGTTTACGTTAAACAAGTGTAACCACAACCTACAAGACACATCAAAAACTGAGAAAACAACAGACCAAAGTTATTTACAAAAAATAGGCTGATTCAGAGCAGAAGTGTTAGCTCTGAGTGCCAAGGTGGTGTTTTGGGGTTTTTTTTTTTTTTTTAAAACATTTTTCTTGTCTTTGTCTTTCTGTGCTGCTGTTTTACTCTTATTGACCTTCATACTGACAGACATGCTGACAAGCTTAATCAAAACAGCTGGCAGAGACAGAGGGGATTTTCCTTCTTGGAACTGCAACCTCACATATTTTTGATTCAGTTCATTTCTTAAAACGTGCTTCTGATCCAGCAGTTCTGCTGATAGCCTGAACCAGTCGTATCAGAACTCCTTCACTAAACTCTCACAGCCCACGGACATTACAAATCCCGTGAGTCTGGTATAATCCATAGCAGCCACACTTCAACCCATCTGCACCACACACAAATCAAATGGCACATCTGGGTCATTACATTTTAATTCGTCAAAGGGCCTTTGCATCACCATTTTTGATTCTGATGAAATCTGACATGTGAATTTCCCATACTTCCCTGAGCTCAGAAATGTTTATTTTTAAAAAGAGAGAGTGAGATTAGTGTGTAGTTTCAGTGGTTTTTTTTGTAACACCCCTTTGAATAAGAACACATTTTTTCATGTTTAAAACCAGGTAAAGAGTACTTTCTTCCAAATTAAGTGAATGCCATTTAGAGGCTCCAATGAAGCATTTAAAACATTTTAATTTTTGGGTGCATCCCTCAAGAAGAGGACCATGTAATAGGTCACTGTTTTAAAAGCACAAGTAGCACACATACTTATGTATTTCATTATAAAAAGCTTACTTGTTACTTTAATCCTTTTATATAACAAAAAGTAGCAAAACATTCAGTTGGCGCGATAAAATTTGAGCTTGGAAAAAGAAGCGTATATTTATACAACAGTAGAATTTTTTCATACCCAGAAAAATCACTATTTTCAAGCTATAACTGAGTCATATAGCTGTAATAGTAAACAGCACGAAAAAAAGTTACAGCTCATATAAAAACATTCTGTATTATATTTTTCTACCTGTGGTGTAGAAACTCAGAGGGACTTTTTTTTAATAATAAACATTTCTGCGGTCTCAGTGGTGTGTGTCACTCACATGCCAAACTTGATCGAGATCAACAACTGTGATGCAGAAACTTATTTGGAAAATGTACTGAATTAAAATGGACCGATCTGCCTTCAGAAGGCGGCTCCTGGTGAAGTAGAGCGGGTGGTACAGTGGTTAGGGAACCGTGGCGAGAGCTGCTCCTGCGATGTACAGCTCTGTGATCAAGCTTCCAAGGCTACTATGGACCAAAGTCTCCAATTGAAAGGTTAGTTCTGGTGTTAGAGGACTCCACCCTGCCAGAAAATACAGCTCGACCAGGTTTAAGCTGCTTAAACTGATTGACCAATTTATAATAGTTGACCAGCTTAAGGTATGTTTTTGCCTGATGGTTTGATGGTCTTACCAGCTTATGATGATTATTCTTACCTGGTTTAGCTAGTCATACCAGCATGACCAACTGGTGACCCACCCAGCTAAACCATCCAAGAACATCAGGAGCTGAGACATGACCATCTAAGGCAGGGGTGTCCAACTCCAGTCCTGGGGGGCCGGAGCCCTGTGTAGCTTAGCTCTTTCCCTGTTCCACCACAAATGATTCAGCTCAACAGCTATGTGGTAATTAGCACAAGATGTTGAATCAGGTGTGTTAAACAAGGGGAAACCCAAAAATGTGCAGGGCTCCGGCCCCCCAGGACTGGAGTCTGACACTTGTGATCTAAGGCTTTCTTAAACCAGTTAAACCAACTGGTGTTTTTCAGCAGGGTACCTATCAGACCAGTTTAAGGTATGTTTGAATCAGGAAAAAGTGATATTAAAAACGCTTTAAAAACTTTGTGTGCAAACGCTGAGACATCAGAAGAATCAACTGGACTGGAAAACCACAACTAAAATGCAAACGATGTGGAGAGAGCCCTACTATTCATCTCAAACCTCCCCAGGTGTGGAGGAGTTTGACATGCCCTGAGGAGATACAATCAGGGGAATAACTGCAGGAGAAACAAAGACGATAGCATAGAACGTCTCACCTTAGGACATCTGCCGTGTTAGACAGGCAGATGGGAAGCTTCATGTTGGCCTCATTCACTCAAACCAAACTGTCAGAGACACAGGAAGTGGCTTGCGGCCCATTTGTTTTCGTCTCTGCGTGCACGTTCGCATGTGGAGAAGACAACTGGCATTGCGATCGCTGCCCTTAGCATGTCTGCTCCTCAGTGCGGCTCAGCCTGAACACACCAAGCATGCCAAACTGCATGGGGTGGGGGGTGACAAAGAGGTGTCTGCACCCAGAATGCCCTGCATGAGCTTGCCCAAGATTTGGAGCAGAAAATCGACTCTGCTCAATCATTAATGTACTATTCCAACTGGTAGGCCCCCTCGGTACATTTTGCTGACCGGGGAGGGCCCTCAGTTGATTTTGCCGACCAGGGGGAAGCCCCTTGGCACGTTGCACCAACGCTGGAGTTTGCCTGTAGATTTCACAGATAGAAACACCAAAATAGAAAATGTTCCAGAAATGAAGACCAGTAATCATTTAGAATTTTTTTTTTTTATTGTGAGCCGCCTCCTGTCCACAGCCAAGGAAATCTTACCCCCCGCCCCCCCAGGGCTGGTCAGCGACATTGTACAAACTCAGGACATCTCCCCAGGAATGGACTTCCTGTCCTTAAAGACACCTCATTGTCATTGTGATATCAGCACAGCTGAACTATTGTCACAGAACTACAAGCAAAACCCAAAAATAGTTCAAAAGGAATCCATTAGATAACTGGACTGTCCTTGCTAGGTACACAGGTAAAATAAGACGAGCATTACATGTAATGAAAGGTATTCCCTTTTAAATTTGTAAAGAATTTGTACATTTTAATTAACCATTGTGCTGAAGCATCTTGAAATTAAACTAAACTAAAATTGTTTCCCAATTATCATGTGAAAAGTCCTCTGAATAATTTGTTTTTACGATAAGAAATAAAAGGTAAATGAAACAAAACTAAGTTTTAGATATATCTGTTACTTTATGACTCAATGTCCCAGTCGAATCTAAAAAAACTGAGTTTCAGTTCAGGTCACAAACACTACCGCTAACATGTCTGTATAACTTCGTGGGATGATGACAGGACAAGGGAGCGACAATATACTAATAAAATACCAGATACACCAAGGCAGTTTTTGTCATAAAATGAAGGGTCACCACAGCCAAAATGTTTTTTTGATAGTACATCCAATGGAGCATGGGATGGCGGGCCTGGTAACTCGATGCCCCTTCAAAGGGGTAAAAAGACCTGGCAGGTGGAGGAAAATGGATGTGAAAGCCTTTGGTCTTTTCATTTCCTACAAGTTCCTGTTCCAGTGAATGGTGAGGCATTGTTGGCCAGGAGGTCGGAGAAGACAGCAGTCATGATTAGCTGAGGATGGCACCCGCCTACTTCCTCTTCAGCGGCGACAAGTGAAAATGGAGCAGAGGGGGAGCAAATGAGCCTCTTTCCCCCTCACAGAGACATGGGAGAACATCTGACACATGCAGTCATTGTGTGTGTGTGTGTGAGCCTATACTCATACAAGACATAAGCTTCTAGTGAAAAGATAGAACAGGGTGACCTAAAGACCTCTATTTATACCTTCATAACCGGAAGCTAGGTGGGCCAGTGCATTTTTATCGCAAACTTTTCATCATAAATCTTCACATGTTTTTCTAAGTCGTCTGAGAAACGATCCCGATACTCGACCAGCAGTGGGCACACTGGGAAGACCAACCACTCCGTGTCACCCCAGCCCCACCAGTCCCCATCCCTATCGTCAGATTCTTTTTTCTAAACCAATGTGATTGATGAAGAGAAGAACGATTTCCTGTTATCTGCAGAACCACAAACCAAAGCCACTTCTCTCCGCCCTCTCACTTCCTCTGCCCTCCCTCCCCGATCTTCTCTCATGCTTGTATGGGAAGCTCTCCGAGTGGTAGGATCACCTTCTCCGAACTGCACCTCTGCTGCGTCCTGTGCGCTGGGTAGGGAGCATGGCTCAGTCGTGCTGGGCGGCGCTCTTCATCTTCCCGCTGCTGGTTGATGCCCAGAGTGGCAGTGACGATGAAGGTAAGATTATCTCCATGCCCCTTCACTGCATTTCGCATGCTGCTGCCTGATTTGCTGTCTCTTCGCTCAAACGACTGATTCAAAGCGAAAGCTGCTTCAAGTCTGTAAAATGCTCATGTGATTCACGCCTCATTAGGCACAATTTCTGCTCCTTTCTTAATGTTAGTTCTTCTCCCCAGTAACAGTATGACATACTATTCATTCCTGCCATCTCATACCGTGAAAAACAGATCAATACATTGAGAAATGTACCTGAACCGTATTCTTTTGGACAGTGTTTACCAACCTGGTCTTCATGGTCCCCCGGACAGCATTTTGCTCCTTCCCAGCTCCCTACCAGGGGCAAAAATGTGGACTGTCTGTGGATTCCTGAGGACTGGGTTGGAAAACACTGTCCAAAAAATACGGTTCAGGTACATTTCTCAATTATTGTGAGTATTGTGTGCATAACATTGCCTGGAATGCCCAGGGTAGGTGTGTGTAGCTATATTCTGGGTGTGTTCTGGTGTCTCACATGTGTTGCGGTGCTTTCAGCCATCCTGTTGACCCCAGATACACCCACAACACCACCCTGAGGGAAAGCGCCCTGGATGTGTACATACATCAGGGAAATGACGCCTTTGTTTCACCCAGGAGTATTTATGCACCCCACGGCACCACCCTCCTGGAATAAAATAGCACTTACCCCAAACCCAACGCGCGACACTGAATAATGCGGGAGCAGAAATCAGACTCTCGGCAGTTTCCAGTCTCCC
>JABFEA020000119.1:21594240-21613151 GCA_019775915.2 Cyphomyrus plagiostoma | reverse complement strand
GAAACCCCACGACGACACGGGGAGAACATGCAAACTCCACACACATGTGACCCCAGGCGGAGACGCGAACCCAGGTCCCAGAGGTGCAAGCTAAATACAGCTATCGGGAAATGATATATTCAGGTATATATGGGCTCGTACACGTAAGTAGAAACATAAACAGATACGAACATATATGCTTAATATTAATCCCGAAGGAAATTTAGGATTTACATTGCGTTAATTCCCAATAAAATGTGATGCTGCGCCCCTGGAGTCACACATTACGACGGTCACAAAATACGGTGAAACAAATGTATTGTCTTGGTTAGCCGAGCTGCTACGTCATCTATTACTTGTATGCAACTGTATAATTGTAGACATTTTGAGAGCAAACCAGAGAAGTCTTCTTCGGTGTACTGTACTACGAAGCGAGTTTTATATACTCGCTAGAGCCGGGTTAATAAACCCTGATTGCTGCAATCAGCGTTAAATGGTATTAAATGGTGGTTATCAGCTCGCTAAGTCGACCCCGGTTTTTATCAGAGTTCGGCGCGTTCACGGTGTCGGCATCGCAAACCCTGAGTTTGTAGGATGACGCGGGCGCCGTATTTCAGTGTGGAGGACTGTGCAATAATAATGCACGGCTATGAGGAATTTAAATCGACACTAACGACGAAAAGTAATACAGCTGCCGCCAACAAGGCCAGAGAAACTTGTTGGCAGCACATCGCTGCACGTTTAAATGCGTAAGTTAAGAGAGAACTAATTATGAGCCTACAATTTGTTATGCGTTGACATACTTAATATATTTTTAAGCACAATTACAAAGAGCAATTGCACAAACGTTCACTTGGGGCCTCCCAGTCCTTAATTAGGAATTTAGAAATGGCTCATGTTACGTAATTTGTGCAAAAAAATCCTTCAAGTATGGACTTTATTCTAAATGTTTCAGTTCCAGTCGGACTGGTGTAAAAAGGACGTGGAAGCAGATACGGATGAAGTATAAAAATATAATTCAAAGTGGTATGTGCTCGGTACTCTTTCATAAGAACAGGGGCATTATGTAGACATATGACACAGCCCCCCCACCCCCTATATGATATGGGGTCTACCGACACCTATGCATAAGAACATGGGTAATCTGTTGTGTAGGCATGTAACGATTGTTGTGCTTCTATGACCTGGAGCTAATAGGAAGAAAACAGACCAAAGGAAAATCAAAGGGAACTCGCCCCATCCAGAAAGCACAGAGACAGAAAGACTTGCCCTTAGTCAAAATCCAAGCAAACCAGTAATGGAGGGTCTCCAGGAGGGACTCAGTCCTGTCCCTGCTGCAGATGACTACCAGAACACAGTATCTGTGCAGGGTAAGTGCAATTGTGGTAGGAATGGTGGTCACCTAAGAAGATATGAATGTGTAGAGGAAATCTGCTGTGATTTCTTGTCATTAACAGATGATAGAGGTAGGATGGCTTTACCTAAGCTGCCAGCACATGCCCTGGCTGAGCCCCTTATTCAGGTAGCAGTAGTTAATGTACTTTGTCATGATTGTTGACTGATGTGCTGAATATACTTAGTTATGTTAAATTATTCCTCAGGCAGACAACCACGTTGAGGAAACATTTCCAGTTGTTTCAGACACGCCTGCGGCGGTAAATGTACCTTATAGCCTTTACCTCTGATGTAGAAATGGTGGACATCACTTGCATGTTCTCATGGGCTGATTTCTCATCAGTTACATTAAGGGAACTAAGAACTAACCGTTCCAAGTAGCCTGCTGGGAGACTGTAATGGCTTCTTTGCCTGTTTTGTGCGTCAGGAAGGAGATACAAACTCCACACGTGCTTCTGTGGACTGCACCTCTCAGCATCCTCCAACAGAATTGGTAAGGGTCTTAAAGATGCGTACCAAAAAGGACTCATCTTACTGACTCGTGTCTCCATCTGCTCACTTGCCAGTAACGAATCATGCAAAATGCTGTACTCAGTGGCGTCCCCACCTGTCCACCAAATACATATAGTGTACCCCAACAGTAGCACAAGACAGATACAGGTGCCAAGTCTGATTATAAATGACTGAGCTTATTTTTCTGTGAAATTATAAACCCCACAAAAACCACAACTAAAACCATTAATTCTCAAATTATTTTGAGTTTTTTGTACGAAAATCCTGAAATATTTCCACATTAGCCAAACTAAAAGGCATATTTATAATTCAGTGCAACTCAAATGTTAATATTAATAAACACAAAATGATGCCCCATCCACTTTATATGCTCAAAATATTTAAACTGACCTGCCTGCAAATTACTCAAATATCACCGAAATATTTGTTTGACATGTAATAGCGGACCCATCCATCCACACATTACTGGTGCGTGGTGCCATGACCGAGAACACTGCGGGCGCCCTAGGCTGTACCACAATGACACGACGGCACTAATGGTGCCTTCCGTAATCATTGAGGTAACCTTTGCAGGCTGGAGCTGACACTGTGAGGGCCCTGAACAAACGGATGCTGGAACTGGACTGTGAAAAGAAAACCCTTGAAATTAAAAAACTAAAACTAGAGATTGAACAACTGGAACATGAGAAGAAGGCAAGTTTGGCCTTTTTATTTTTCCCCTAGAAAAATGTCCTTTTTGTAACCTTCATCTTTCTACCCCAAGGAAAGAATGAAGAAATAAACCACTCATGATGACTGATGTCTGTGATTTGTTGGTGTAATTCATAGAACTTGCTGCCCTGGCAGTGGGGTGGTCTACAGTCATTGGGCCCACAACAATCGGGGGCGGGGGGGTTTCGCTCCTTTCTGATGGTGTCGATGTTGTGCAGCATCCCATATTACGTATTACTAGGTACAGGTGGGTGGTTCCAAAGTTATGATATACAGAGCACAGAACGGTCATTGCATACCTTCTTTGTGAACGCCGTTGTGAAATCCCCTTTCTGTTCTCCCAAAGCGGCAGTGATTGCACCAATCACCCATGGGAATTCTATAGAAAGAATTTATCCACCATATGTAACTGCATATGTCATTGCATTGAATAGATTAGTGAAGTTTCAATAGCCTCTAAGGTTACAGAAATGGCATAAAAGGCCTTTTATTCTTAGCACAGAAAATTGACCTGGGAATCAAATACATCCAGTAATTGAATTAGCACAAGTGCTACTTTGTGAAGCACACGCCACAGTACTCTAGGTTCATTTTTCTGCATCACCTACTGAATAGAAGTGAGTTCCGCTTGGAAAAAACGATACACAATTTCTCAATATGCATAATTGACTGTACTTATGTTATCGTGTACCCATTTTACACCATCTTTCATAGCTGAAGACCAGTTCCAGTTCTTGCCTCGCCCCAGTTGGCAAGGATACATCAGTTGCACCGAGAGGCATCTGGTTGCAGGAGGGGCCTGAGGTCACGTGTCCTCTGATAGCCCCCAGACCTCTCCCCAGCCCCAAAACGTCATTCCGTAAGAGGCTATTTTATGGAATGCCAGGAGGGTCAAAACGTATTGTTTTTTTTTTTCACACTAAGCTCGAAATTAACATGTTGACATGAACATTTTGTTTGTGTTAACACGTAAAAAATGTGCACATCAACCTGTCGATTTTGAGCTTGTTAGTGTGAAAAAAGCTAACATTATCCCTTTAGAAAAGGAAATGATGTGTTTCTGTACTAAAAAGATACTGGACTCCCTGGAGGCTGCACCAGACCCCGTGCAGCACTTATTTACCAGTCAGTTAGTGTAGAATTTAGATTTATTTTTAGTTGGTTAGTTTAGAAAAGTGTGGCCATATCGACAGATTAAAAGGGTGGACAGAATTGATTAATATGACCTACAACTACTGACACACACTTGAAGGCAAAGATGTGTTGTCTGTAGTTAGGAGAGCTGTTTGACACATGTACATTAGGATGTAATCATTAATTTATAAAGTATTAAGTCAGACCTCACACGGGTAAAGAATGACTGGCGAAGTAGCAAAACATAAAAGACGGATCCTGGTGTTCGCGTCTCTGGGAATGACGTACCGGGGCTTGAGAGTAGATCACGTGCTCTCAGACCCTTCCTGGAGCCAGGTGCCCATGCATCCCCGCTAAACTGGACCAATCCCATGATTCATTGAGCCCCAAGTTCATTCTTGGGAGGCAAGTTAGAAAGACTAGTCTTGCCAAGACCACAAGCATAATCCCTGAATTCTTGTTACTGATAAAATACCCACAGTTGGGGCACTACTTCGTTCAAAGAAGTACAGATCCAGCAGCTGACAAATATAGCGAATTCCCTCTGATAGAAATCAGTATCACTCGTGAAGAATATTACTGGGGGGAGCTAGTGGATTCTGTCGGTCTCTAAAAGCCCTTCGCCCTGCGGAGACAGCGCTGTGCTATGCGTGCACCAAGGTCAAAAGGATCTTCAAAGAGTGCCGGCATTTTCCATGCAGCTATTTATAGGCTCTTATATAGGGTTTGTTATTTTGTGAAAGGGCTATTCCAGTATATATTTGTGGTGAAAGGGCAGAACTTATGCCTGTTATAATCGAAAGCCTGCACTTGCACCTTAAATTACCATGGCAACATACCCCATTAAAAGTGAGCTGCAGGTTGTACTCAGAAGTTAGCCTGAAGAAACCTCACTGAATCAATAAACTCACTTTGTAGTGTTCCCCTCATTCTCATTCACGTCACGGTGGACAACTATGACAAAAGTAATGATACAGCTGCCAACAGCTGGGTACAGGGGACGTAGCTAGAAGTTCAGGGGCCCTTGACAAAAGGACATGTTGGGCCCCTCCTCTGGGGCTTCCATTTTCAATCTGAATAAATATGAAGTACAGAGGGTCCTAGAATGGTGTAATGGTTCTGAAGTGCATAATCTATACTTTGGTGTATAAGGCGCCTGTCTGGGGTATCTATGCCCTTCTAACTCCCTAGGACAGACCCCCATATTGTAATAAGTTAAGGCTCATACCTGCATAAACTCTGCATTTGCAGCATCGTAGTACCAGATGATGATGACTGACCAATCGGGGTTAGTTAAGCCCGCTCCATCAAGTTTACTCTGGGTTTGTAGAACATGCCGACCAGCTGCATCACCGCTTGGTACAGCAGCTCTACAGGTATGGACCGCAAACGACCACAGAGAGGGGTGAAGATTGTGGAGAAGATCATCAGGACTCCGCTGCCCTCTTGCCAGGGCAGCTACCGCCGCAGAGTACAGAGGAGAGCTGCCTCCATGCTCAAAGACCCCATACACCCCCAACACGGACTGTTTACACTTCTGCCCTCAGGACGGAGGACAGAAGTGTGAAATCTAGAACCCCCTGACTTAATTCCTTCTTCCCCACTGCCATCAGACTCCTTAATAGCTGACAGGAGTATGATTAATGGACATCATACTACCATACCCATACTGTCATTTTTCGCACATTAGCCTTAAAAGTATTTAATTTTTCTATTATATTGTAGCTTGGCATTTTTGTGTGGACCACAAAAGCAAGAATTTCATTGCACTCAGTGTAATGCAGCTGGTACATCACATTTATTTTTTTTCATATTTCAGATACATATCATACCAAGGGCAATAAGTTAATCACAGGATTCCAGCACCAAACAGAAACATCAAATAACATTATGCACATTTTTAAATCATCTATATATTAACAATCACTGGCAAACAGTCACTCGTGTTAGAATGAGTACTTACCAGTCATAGTTAAATGGAAGGTGAGATATACATTTAATAAATTAATCAGATAAAAATTAAAGAAAAAGGGTTGTCGAGGTGGCAATAACTGTGACATCACGCGAGACATTTTCCAACAGTAATCATGTGGTATTTTCAGTGACTGACTAGTAGAAAGATTCCAGCCTTTGTTAAAGCCCCTCTCCCCATTAGTGAATCATAGTGTACGTGCACAAGTGCACGCACACGTGGGGACCTGCCATCTGTGTATGGTCATACAAGTTCATGCTATGTAAAGAGTGAGAGAAGTTTGTCTTGGTGTAAATACCTCAGCTGGGTTATTTACAGCAGTGCATACAGCGGGCGCCATGGCGACAGCACGGCACAGGCTGCGGCTGGAGCGCAAATGCTGTTCTCACACCTAAAAGTGCGTCCTAACAGTTTCAAAGTCAGCTGTTAGTCCGCATCTTAAACAATGCAGGGCTGCAGAATTAAGTGCCGCAGGAAGGTGGAGAAAAAAAATCCTGTGTTAAAAAAAACCACAGAGTGCAACATTTCAAAAACACAATGACTAAGCACATTCTCTAGAACTATAGTAACCGGTTTGTAGTTGGTTAAATACCTATACAAAGGAATCTGTACACTTATGTCACATGAGCATTTTCTGCCTTTAACTGCACAGACCACACAGCCTAGTCTTGCACCCTAACTCAGGAAACCTCTTCCTCCTTAAGGCCCTTAATCCCTGTGATGCACTGCGGCCTGAGAGAATCAGGCGGGCAACATGAGAACCGTGTTCACTGGCCATCTATACTTAGAGTGGTCCTCGAGGCCGTTACAGCAAAACGCGATGCACCATTTCCAACCTGTATGACCGCCGGCAGAACAAAATCAGTGGCTTTAAGAAGAAGCTCGTGTTCACTGAGACACACGGAATCAGAAATAGTGTGTCTGCTGTAGAATTTACATTCATCACCCTGTTCCGGGATCAGTATTCACATCTATGCCTCTCCTGTGGCTCTCACTGGCTCAATTTACTAAGATACTGCATTTGTCCAGAAAAATCCTTCAGTTCACCAAAACAGTCACTCACTACTGCAGAGTGAGTTGAAGATAACTTAGTGAAGATACAGTGCAAGTGTTAAGAAATCCCAGAGGAAGATCGGGCATACCACAAACTATTCAGACACTCGGGACGAGGCAGAATCCCCAAGAACTCCCATTACTTATCAGCTGTGAGTAATTATGGGTAATAACACTCATTATTCAGACATGGATCATTCAGAATTCTTCAAAAACCTAGGAACTGACCATCTGGGCATGTTACACTGCTACAATCAGTTTAATTAATAACCCCAGTTATGAGAAATACAAATGTCAGGTAGTAAGCATGGGTCTGACTCGAGGCCGGACTCACCCATGTCCCAGTACTACCTTGACTGCCTGGTACCATAGCGGCCCTGCCTTGTTCAGTCACCGCTCTCTTCAGTTCACCTCCACTGCAGATGAAGGCGAAGTAACGTGCAAAGTGGCAGCCACACCGAGACGGATCAGGCAGGCAGGGGCAGACGGCGCAGGAACGGGTGCCAACACTGCTCGCTGGACAGACTGATCAGAAAAATGCCCCCACACTGACTGAAGTCCATGCCTGGGGCTCGCTTACATTTCAGGGCCAGAGGGAGCAGGCATCCTTCATCGACAGGCTCGGCACGAAAGCCGGCCTCGTCGAGGAACACGGCGAGGGTCTACGGCGAGGAGGACACGCGACTGGGGAAGTGAACCCGGGGCCCACGCCGCTCCTGAGGGCCAGCTTGCAGCAGCCGGCACCGGACGGTGGAGTAACATTGTCAAGGCCTCGGTTACTCCGTTTCCATGGAGTAATCCGACCATTTATAATAACAGGCTTCACCGCTGTGGCCGCCTAGCCGAGGTCACAGTTACCAGGGTTCGAGGGCTGCGGTGGAGCCCAGGGTTTACGTTGAGAGAATGTAGGCGTTGGAGAGAGCAGAAGCGAAGGGGGTGATAGAATGGCTGAACGGAGAGGGGTCCAGACATAGCATGCCACCTGTGGACTGGGGAGGTATGTTCGCTGGAGGTCAGGGGTCAAACTTCAGGGCCTCCGGCCCCCTGGCTTCGGCTTCCCCCCTCGGTCCGTCCCCCCCCCCCAGCCCACGACTCCATCCTCACACGTCGTCAAAGATGCGGCTTCGTGACGACGACATGGAGAGATAGCGCCCCCCGGAGTGCCTGTGGGGGAGGACAGACGGGTTACGGCAAATGCATCCGGAAAGAGGAAAAACTGGCCCATGGCTCCGCAGACCGCGACGCGAGGCGAAGAGGACGGGGAGGTGCAGGCCGCACCTGCCGGACTCGGACTCCAGCGGGTCGTCGGACAGCATGTCGGCGTTGAAATCCAGCGGCTCGGCGTCCTGCAGGAGCTCGATGCGGTCCCTCTCAGGCCGGCCGCCGGGCCGCGTGTACTTCGCCTCTGTTAAAGGAACAGGATATCTGTGAGGTACGGACCGCCTCCCGTGGGAGGTCGCGCTGGGTCGGCGCCGGAGCCTCACGCCTGCTGCCGCCGCCACTGCCGCTGGCATTGGAGACGTCACTGTAGCCGGTCTCCTTCAGCTCGGCGTGGCTGCTCCTGTTCCTGGCCGCGTGCTCGTCCCGCTGGCCTCCATAGCGCTCCTTCCATTCCTGAAAGGCAGGCCGACATCCCAGGGTTCGAATCTGCTTTTGAACGGTGATCCCCACATACAGAGCGTGTGGACCCACAACACCGTGAAAGTTGGGGGAAAAATGTGCGAGCGAGAGAGGGCAGATACGAAAGAATGTTGTAAGGGGAAGGGTAGGGAGAACAGGGACACAGAAAATGATGATCACATACTCTACGTCTGTTCTCTCCATCTTCCACTCTTTGCCGTTTCCTCTTTTCTGGGTAAGGGACAAACCAAAACAATCAATTTCAAATGATTTTTTTTTTTTTTTTTTTTTTTTTTAAATATGAAGAGTGTCAAAACAATGAAGCAGACAGGTCCAGTCACCGCGTCGAATGAGTTCTTTGCCCTCGTCGATGAGGTCAGAGGTCATGTCGCTTTCACCCATAAATTGCTGGAAGCCCAGAAGGTTGAGACACCGGGTTCCAAGGCTGGAGAAAGAGGGGTTGTGGGGCAGAGGCCAGACTTATATTAGTGTACACACGACAGGAACAGCACGGAGGGAACATTACTCCTCACTTAGACACCAGCACGGACTGTGGACTGACCTGAAATAAGTGGCGATGCAGAGGATAACAATGAGCATGGGGTAGTAGATGTAGAAGCCATTGGCGATGAAAGACAGAACTCTCATAGATCCCATGATCTGGCGGGGGGGAGATGATCTGATCAGGAGAGATCCCCATCATTGCTTACGCTAGATGCCACCGGCACAATCCGCAGATACAAACAGCACAAATACCAGGCCCGATGTGCCTGATATGTTGGGTGGGGAGATCAACTACTACCCACACACGGCAGCAGCAGTCAAACACAGGAACAGGACGTCAAGCCCCGAGTTATGGTTCAGCGAGTAACCCCCTTCCCGACGCTGACATTTCTCTCTCTGTGTCCGCAGACTCACAGATGTGTAAGCAGTCTGCTCCTTCTGCTGGTGGGAGATGGCAGAGTCCATGTGGATTAATCCCAGGAAGTTGAGGCAAAGCGGAGGAGTCAGACGACAGAACAGCCTGTGGAGAGATGACGCCTTACAGAACAACCAGAGAATGGGAGGCCACCGTTTTCTGGACACACAGGAGCTTGTATTGCCCAAGGTGTCGCCAAGAAAACTCTGCAAGCCCGACCTGACAGAAGGCATCTGTTAGCCCCTTCAGGAGTGTTTTTTTTTTTAGGAGGCAAAAATAGGTTATGGGTAACAGTCCCCCTCCCCGATCATCAACATACATGCCGCTGAACTGAAGACTGTAGGCATCAGTCTGGTGATGTGAAGCCAGGTAGTAGTAGTTGAAGACACGGATGCGGAAGACGGTGGAATACACACAGGTGCACAAGAAGAAGATGGTGACGAAGCACGCCATCTAGTGGACGAGAGCACACCGCGCGCTAAAGGAAATCCCAGCACTTCTCTCGCGGAACGGTGCCCGGTGAAGCCTCCCCTCCACCCAGCCCAGCTCTGGGCGGGATCCGTCCAGCCCCTCACCTCTATGTACAGGTAGTTGTAGTCCCTCTCAGCCAGCTGGATGAAGACCGCAAAGAGGGAGAGCACGGGCCGGGTGCTGAAGAAGGTGCACTCCGACCAGACCACCGCTACCGAGAAGAGTGACAGCACCACGGCCAGCAGGCGGTAGAACCAGTGTTTCAGGAGACACTCCCAGTACCACTCTGGGGGGGGGGCGGCAAACGGAGGCCATCAGGCTGCTCTCTGAAATCTGATCTCATTTTTCAGCCATGGTTAACCAAAGGTAAGGTATGCTGGTGACAGGGCCACACCCGCCCAAGGCCCGTCAGCCACCATTCCTCATATCGATGCAGCTCCTTCAGTCCATTTTGCAATCATTTAAGGTTCTGTTGGTTGCTGTAACCCACCACACATGTAGGTGTAAGAAAAAGGGGACAGAGCAGGTCTGCTGTAGGGAATGATGCTGCTTTCCAGCACCAACAGTCCATCGAGCAGCAGATGTACATAAATAAAATATCTTAGCATCTGATATGCAAGCCTCATTAAGCAATGTTTTGTTCATTATGAAACAGATAGTAACCACCATAAAGACAATGGGAGATCAGAGTGAATATGCCCCCCCCCCAAAAAAAAAAAAAAAAACCCCAGAACCCGACTCACCGACAGTGGGGGTGTACAGGTACCGGCTGACCCAACCCGGCGGTTCTGTCGGGGCAAAGCTGTGAACAAACTGCCGCGTCGAGCTGGTCTCATTCTTCGCCACGTCCTCTAGGTGGAGCGCTTGCTCTAAGAGGATCTGCCACTGGACCCGGGTTCGATTGTGCCGTTGGACAGCGTAAATCACCTGTAGACATCACACGGGCACGATGACACGACAGGGCTCCGTGACCCCCAGCTGCTGGCCGGACTGGGGGGGGGGGGAGTGACCCCAGCTGGAGCTGCGCCGGAGCTGCGCTGGAGCTGCGACGGAGCGCTGACCTGCTTGTGCAGCTTCACCAGACTCTTCTCAGAGGGGTAAGTGTTCTGCTTGTCATCAAAGTCCTCATAGTCGTCCATGTTCCTGCCCATCTTCTCCTGGTCCTCCACAGGACACTAGTAGAGAGGGGTGAGGGTTAGATTACTCTACATAGACAGGGGGAAAGAGACTGGGGGAAAGAGAGAGACTTGACGTTTAAAAACATCTTTATTCCCAAAAATGCACAATTAAGCCTTGCTCAAAAAGATAATAAGGAAAAACAAATAATAAAAAAAAAAAAAAACAGAAATTATCTGTCCACAAATTCACCATGCACACCATACTTTCAACACTAGACTTTGATCCTTGCCGAGTTCACACCACACTCAGAGAGAGAGACACACACACACATCTTACCTTCCTCAGAATTGTGTCGATGTACTTCCTCAGGGGGTGGTTGTACTTAATAGATTCACTGACCTTCCTCACCTCCTGTGTGAAACATGGACAAAGGCAGGTAAAAGTAATAATCTCCTGGAGGTAATTCTTGCCTCCTGGTCACTGCTCCCCCACCTCCATGATGTCCTCCAAGCTCTCCTCGGCGTCTGCCTTCTCGCTCATCAGCTTGGCCGCCTTGAAGTAGGTCTTCAGGAGCAGGTGGCTGCGGCGGGAGGCGTTCCAGTAGGAGCGGGGGATCTCCACCAGGCCGTAACCCAGCAACAGCACCAGCAGGAACAGCCCCCACGTGTTGGCAGCCGTGATGCCAATTGTCTGGAGCTCGTACCTGGGAGGAGGGGAGGTCAGCGTGGGAGATACGTTGGGGAAAACGGGGGCAGGGTGGGAAGCGGGGACTTACCATGACAGGCGCCATTGCGGGTGTACAGCCACGTATATGAGCAGTGAGCCAAAGATAAGCAGGTAGGTGCCGTAGTAGATCGCGTTCTCGATGAGTGCCGTTTTGATCTTCCCGGTGATGGAGAATCCTCCCGAACGGGCGTAAGACTGCATGAAGGGCAACAGGAGCCTGGAAGATGGGCAGAGGCAGACCACGACACCCTCAAGCATCTCTCAGCAAAGTTGACAAGGCACTGGGCACACAGAGCATGCACACACTCACCAGGTCAGACACTGAGAGGTCCAGTACACCACTCGCCAGAACACAGGCATGATTCCCATCGGGATGTAGCTCCAGGGTTTATAGCACGTCTTGGGGAGGCTGTGAAGGAAGAACCACACGCCTGACGACTCTGAAGCTCCCCTCTGACTTAACGTCATCTTTAGCACTCGCCGTTGCTAACGGCTGCTTATGCCGCCACTGGCAGGTCCCAAGCCATTTCAACTCCCCCCAAATCGCACTCACACCAAACACGGCTAACTTAGCAGCCTACATCGTTCACAAGTACCCTCAACCTTAAACTCGAGGGTTAAACCCCTACAGACCACCCACAAATGGAGGATTTCAGTCTGACTTTACAGCAAGGCCTCTGCTACACTCAGGGTTACGTTTAAGAGCCTTCTGACCTTCGAGTGGGTGACACGGAGGAGTTGGCGGTCGTCCGGTTGGAAAACGCCACGGTAACCGTCGCCATGGCTGCATGTTCATTATTATCTTTCTGGCACTGGTTGTAAATAGTCTGGATGGGAGAAGGGAAGTGTGAACACACACAGAGAAAACTAACAAGCGAGGAAACACGAGCACACAGATAAGCAGCCGGGCCAACTCACAGCGTGCATATCTTGGCACTTTAGTACCAGGCACCCAAAACACTCAAATTAAGTTACGACTGGTGACAGGAGCCCATAATAAAGACCCAAGGCATTATGGGAAGAGGAAGGGAGGGTACGCACCGTGCTGACATCCAGCGGGAGGATGAAGACGATGAGGAAGCAGAGGTACCAGGCCAGCAGCGTGCAGAACAGAACCATGCGCTGCTGCTTGTGGAAGTCGCCGTAGCGGTGTAGGAGGAAGAGCGCGAGGAAGAAGACCACCACGATCTCGATGGCCAGCGCCGCGCCGCTCATCTTGCCTCGCTCAGAGCCCTCGGCCGGAAGTAGTTACGGCGGTCGGCAGGACAGCACCGAGCTGCGAGCGCAGGGGGCAGAGTCAGCATGGAGCACAGTGATTAAAGAACAGCAGGTCTACTTAAACTTACAGGCCAAGGGCTGTGAGCTGGTGGCCTGATAAGCTGGTAGTCTGATAAGCACCCAAAGCAGAAAAATAAAGGTGAAATTAATACGATGTTACTCACGGTGACTAAGAAGCAGGACATTGATATAGTTACATTACTGACTTTTTTTACTACAAACCATGGACAGTAAAGATCTCAAACACACAGCAGCAACCACATGTGCATCAGGAAAGTCTTCCTGCCAGGTCGGCCATGTTTTACACAGATGGGGATGCATGGATGGACCACATAGCCGAACCTGGAGCCATTTGCTGTCCGAAGGCTGCTGCATTAGAGGCTACTGAGTTTGGCCAATGCCCAAATCACGTGCACTTCCCACAGAGTGTCAACACTGACCTTTGGATCTCCGAAAAGATCCCCCCCCCATCCCCCGATAGACTGAGGAACACAGAATCCAAGGCTGCACCAGGGCTGCCTCGCAGTTCCTGTGTCCACATCAACGCTTCACCTCCGAATGTCTGTATTCAGCACCAGTGCATAAATATAAAACGGCTCATACAGCTTTCAGAGTTGAGTCTATTTACAAACCCGGTCTATTTCTGAAAATGCAGGGAGAACATTATTAAACATTCATAAGAATGATCAGGAAATACCACTCAGAATGAGTCTGCTCAGACTCCAGCAAAAAGTGGATGGTGGTCTGTTTACCAGAATAGTTCCGTTAAGAACACCATTCATCAGCTGGTAAATGAAAATGTAGCTGGTTTGTCTACCAAAGGGGAAAACCCTCTCAGGACCCTAAGAGCACGTTAGTGTTTTCATGTATATCTCGAAATGTTTCCTGCTTTTATGATTGATGTGCATTCCTGATCTGCTTAATCTTTTCAGCAAATAGGCAGTTGCAGTACCCGGCCCAGTTGTTGCTCATATTGAGAAACGGTGAAAGACAGTACTGAAGCATTCTGAAATATCCACCTAATATATACATGAAACCAGACGCCCCCCCCCAACCCAACAAACACCACCCAGCGCCTCCTCAGCGTGGGTCCTGCGCACGTTTTAAAGGAGAATGCGCTTCCTGAAGTCTTGTTGCAGGCAGGTTTACAGGGATAAGGATGGAGGCGACATTTAAAATTAAAGGCAACCTTCAATGGTTCACCCCAACCAGACAGAGTATTTACACCGGTCTCCGTCATTAGCCCCAAAGGTGGGAAGTAGACAAGCGTCATCGGGGAAGGGCGCTTTAAAAGATGCTACAATCCGCAAGACGCGATCGCAAGAGCCGCACCGGCGCACACAACAGATCAACGACAACACAAATAAGTTTAAGTATTATTATCAACAATTATTATCATCGCTCCACCTCCTTTATACGTCAACCTAAGATATTCAGTTATAGAAACTCTTCAATAGCAGCGGCACTCGTGTCTTACCTACGGTATGACACAGATAATTCCGACCCTAACAGAGCTCTGTTCTTAAGCTTCCCGAAAAATCCGAGAATCAGGGTATCGCTACTCCGAATCCCAGTGAAATTTGTATAACATAGCGAGGTTCGCGTCATATCAGTTTCACTTCCTGTTACGCGTACGAAAGATAACTTCCGGTGAGCATTTCGGGAAATGTTGGCACGGCATGGATATTTATCTTATCTTATTATTAGATGAAAATAATAATAATATTAAAACGTGACATTACACATGGTCGAAGAGCTCCCATAAATACATTTGGAAACAACCAGCCATGTACGTGCAGAATAGGAGAAGAGGTGGTGCATGCGTGATACAACATACCGTTAATGTTTAATGCTTACGTTATTAATTACTATAAATTAAAGTTCTGTCAGCCCGTGACTAATATCTGGCGTATACCTGATACAGAAACATGGACATTATAGTAAATCGTCTGTTAAATGACTGCACAATATCCAGCAGGACCTGTGTGGGAAATCCACTTCCGGCATTCGCTTACCGGTTGTAAACCTACAGGAACACGCGGAAGTGGGCGGGCTCAAGCGCATTTCGTATTAACCCGGGCGGGCGAACTAGCGGGAGGTTTAAACGACCACACTTGGCCAAGCTTAAATAACTATTACAATATATCGCGCCTTGTAAAACCACATGGAGATGTCACGGGAACGGTAAGGACTGTAGCTAACTAGTTACTGATACAGTAATGTAGTGTGTGGCTGGTTTATGGCCCAGTTAGTGATAACCGCAGCTCATATTTTATTAAACAAAATCGGATTATGTTAAATCGCATTTAACTCGAACCACTTGGAGGAGGTGACAGTGATGGCAATGCATATGAAATAACTATGGACGTTGTGCCATATTTCTTCATATAGCGGATAGTACCGCACGCGTGTGATTACAAATGCTTCATGTGACCATGGCCATTTCCAAGGCACGAATGCATTATATGGCCATTTATAAGGCAGTGTAGTATAATAAAAAATGATTCGTGGATCTGCTCACAGCCGCACTAATACCGTGAACTTACCACTCTTTACTCTGCACTTTGCAATTTTAACTCTCTTTGCAAAGTGATCTGCTTGGCGCGTCCGCGCAGCTGCATATGGCGGCCAGCCGGGTTGGGGGTTGGTCGTTTCTATGGCGCGTTCTGTGGCCGACATTTAATCAACTCGGTCCGTTATGAGTTTATAATTGAGCAAACGCTGTCAGCAGAAACTGTTTATGAACCGTTAACTAATGTTATGGGTTGTCCCCCATTGTTCATTTAAAAAGTTGTGAAGTTTATTGGGGGTGGGAAGAATCCAAATTAAAGTCCTTCAGTGTGCGTGTCCATGTTGTGTTGGCAGACCCTTGCAGCAGCTCCCCTGTCTGAATGAGCAGTTGGACGGATCCATGTTTTCTCAAAACAAACCGATGAAAATGCTGGACAAAGAGAATACACCCCAAGAACTCATCCAGTGCTGGTCACCCCCCCACAAACTGCCCCGCATCTCAGTGCGGGGGAAGGAGAACGACTTTGTGCTGGGCAGGAGACCTCGGAGGAGGAAAGAGCCTGCTGGTGTGTGTGTGTGTGTGAGCATGCATGTGCCAGGTTATTATTGTCTATTGTCTATTATTGTCTATATTTAGCTGTGTATCACACAAAATGTGAACCCAGTGTGGAAACACTTGAATCACTTGGGCAGATTAACTGAGGTGGAGTGTTGTGAGGAGAACTTTTCCATCCGTCGTGCTTGTAGGTTTTAATACCGTCATCATGGTAACTAAGGCTTCTTCTGCCCACTGGGCTCGCGTCTCGTCCCTCCCAGGGCTATCCTGGGACCAGCTTCCTGATGAGCTCCTTTTGGGAATCTTCTACTGCCTGCCCCTGCGTGACCTCCTGGACGTGGCTCGGGTCTGCCGCCGATGGTGCCGTCTGGCGTAAGCATCGCAGCTCTTTCCTTGCTGGCTAACAGTCTGGAGACGTTTGCCTGGCGTGTCAGTTGGCCCGGGCATCGTTACATTTCTGGGTTTGCGGCGGACAGGTGGCACTCGTGCTCCAGTCGCTACAAATAATTCGGCGGAGATTCACACCAAAGGAAGCTGCCCTAAGAAGTGACACACGTGTGTGTGGGTGTGGGTGTGGCTGGGTGCTGACAGGTTTGACGAGTCCCTGTGGAGCAGCGTGGACCTGTTTGGGGTGGTCCGCCTGGACGAAGCGCTGTCCCAGGTTCTGCCGGCAGGTGTCCTTACGCTGCGCTGCCCCCGCTCCTGGATCGGGGAGCCCTGCCTCGCTCGCGCAGCGTGAGTCTCATCGGCGACGGCGATATCAGCGCTGTGCGTGCAGCTGCCCCCTCACCATGCACGTCTCCCTCTTCAGGAGCTTGCGTGTGCAGCACATGGACCTATCCAGCTGCATCGTCTCCCCATCTGTCCTCGGGGACATCATGTCCCGCTGCTGGCATTTGCAGTATCTCAGTCTGGAGGGCTTGGAGCTGTCTGACGGCATTCTGCTGTGAGTCTCTGCGGTAACGATTCGGTGCTTCTCTGGTCCGGTAGCCAAGCTCAGCCTCCTTTCTGTCCGTCAAGCAGGTCCCTGGCTCAGAATCGGGACCTGGTCCGACTAAACCTATCGGGCTGCTCTGGCGTCTCCCCACAGCCGCTGGGGGACATGCTCCGGGCCTGCGCCAGGTAGAACCTGCCTGGATCATCCTTCACTTAGGGTCCCAGCCGGTCAGGACCGTCTGCTAGCTGCGTGTGGTTCAGTGACCATGACAGACCTCTTCCTCTCCCCGGTCCGTAGGCTGGAGGAGCTGAACGTGTCCTGGTGTGATTTCAGCAGTGAGCACGTGAAGTCAGTCATCGGTAACATTCCATCGGACGTCACACAGCTCGACATTAGCGGCTACCGGCAGAACTTAACCATGGAAGGTGGGTGTCGGCTGGACTTGGGAGGGGGTGTGGCCATCCCAGGCTGACCCCGCCCCTCTGATTCTCCTCCCCTGTCAGATGTGAAGGTTCTGGTGGAACGGTGTCCCAAGCTCACACACCTGGATTTAAGGTGAGTTTAAAACGTCGGTGGGTGGGAGGGAGGTTTGACTGGCGTGACCTCTGACCCCCGGCAAATGCATCTTCGCAGCGACAGCGTGCTGCTGACCCCCGACAGCTTCCAGTTCCTCCGCGGCCTGGCATCCCTGCTCCATCTCGGACTCAGCCGCTGCTACCAGATCCACCCGGCGGCTTTGGCGTGAGTCGCCGACCGGCCCAAAACCTGCCGCGGGCGGCCGCCTGAGAGCCGGCTCACGTCGACGTGGCTCTGCTTTGTGTCCTCGTAGGGAGCTGGAGAAGCTTCCGGCACTGCGGACGCTGGAGGTGTTCGGCCTGGTGCAGGAGAGCTGCCTGCCGGGGCTGAGTAAGGCGCTGCCCAAGGTGCTCATTAACACGCGCTGCTTCTCCGCCGTGGGCCGCCCCACGCCGGCCGACTGCAGGGACGGCGCCATGTGGGGGGTGCGCTGCCGGCTCTCCTACAGGTCCTGACCGCGCTCCCGAAAAGCTCACGTCGTGAGGGGGTGTGAAAAGATGGAGTGAGCTAGTTAAAAAAAAAAAAAAATGGAAGATTAACAGGACTGGAAAAAAGAATCTTTGCAGAAAAGGGAGTCGTCGTGATAAACTTGACAGCTGCAACCCCCCCCCATCTTTGACTATCCAAATCCACCAGGGCTCTTCTGAACTGCCTTCCAGCGCAGGGTGGGCGGGGCTTGTGATCGGGCTCCAGCCCCTGAGGAACTGTGTCGGAGGGTAACCGACGCTTTGGTCCTGTTGACCCATAATGGGGCGCCATCACCCCCCCCCCCCCAGTCTTGCTTCTTGTCGTCTCTGCTGCCTGGCTGCTCAGACAGGGCTGCGTTTCCCCAGATGTAGTTTTTAAAGTGGATCATGAAATTTTGCATTTACTCGCCGGTGACATTAATGTGACGTTCTGTGAATTCAAGCATGTAAATAAACTAGGTTTTTAAAAGTGAACCCGCGTGTTTTCCGTCACTTGTGTTCATGCTGTTTATTAACCAATCACAAAATATTTGCACACAAGCAAGGGCCCCCATTGTCACAGCACGAAAATGCACTGAATGTTTCAGCTCTGATCTTCCCAAATGATCATTTTATACGCGCCCCCCCCCCACCCCACACGTGCACATACACAAAAACCCCAAGCAAAATCTTTCCACTGCTCCAGAAACAAGCGTACTTTTCCCCAGGGACCAGGTAGCACTGCCAGGATGGCAGTTAGAGGTTAAAGTGCAGTAAATACTTTGTGTTTGAATAATCCTCCCTTTGTGCCGCTGACCTGCCTTGTGACACTTCGCGACGGTGATTTGGCATTGCAAACTTTCAAAAGCTAAATAAATATTATAAAAACGACGGGAAAGGACTGATTGGGGGGGGGGGGGGGCGCGGGGGGGGGGGGGGGGGGGGCGGGCCCCCGGCGCGCCGGCGGCGGGGGGGGGGGGGGGGTGGGGGGGGGC
>JABFEA020000119.1:21566730-21585529 GCA_019775915.2 Cyphomyrus plagiostoma | reverse complement strand
GGGGGGGGGGGGGGGGGGGGTTTTTTTTTTTTTGAGATTGTGTTGGTGTGGTGGTTGGGGGGGGGTGTGGCGGGGGGGGGGGGGGGGGGGGGGGAGGCGGGGAAGGGGAGAGAGGGGGGGGGGGGGGCGGGGGGGGGGGGACACACATCATAGAAACATCTGTAAAAGAAAGTCAGGAATTGTCGGGATGAGACGTGATAAAACCAGCATCACTGACGGGGGTAAGTAGGCAGTGGGAGCCATGAACTGGGCCCAGTCAGACATCTGCAGAGAGACCCAAAAGGCTGCTTCTACAGCGACAGCAGTATCATTTCTGAGAAACCGCCAAAACCTCGATGAGGACCAGTGTAATGTAGCGGGCTAATCCCCAGTCGGCTCCCAGGCCCAACAGACTGTCACGGGCGAACGTCTCCACAAAAACAGGCACAGCATCGTAGGAGGTGTCCAGTCTAATTACTGCAATTACTGTCCTACATTTGGTAGTCAACAGGATCATTACAGGTGATTAAGTCACACAAACAGATATTTCAGGACTTATTCTGAAATTATTCTTATGGATAAAATGCAACAAACATCTATTATAAAAGAATAGACAAATTAATTTCCACAGAGTCATGAAAAAAACTCTATAGGCACAGATCACTTTCCTGGGGGCAGACATGTTTCCCATGAGCGTCTGGAACGTGTTGTTACCTAAGCGCGACTGTAGCCGGCCTTGGGAACCGGTCACCATGTCGTTCAGCCGAAGGATCCCCCTGCCCCTCTCGCTCCATGACTGTGTCCTCCTCTCCAGCATAAACAGCTTACAGGTCAGCTGGGTTGGGATAGCGGTGAAGCCATAGTCAGTACATTGACTTAACAGGTATGACTGGATTAGCTCCACTGTAGACAGGCTTTAGTATAATGTATTACAGGCAGCTTTTTGCCACAACAGTTTACACAGGTCTCCTCATGGCTCAACAGAAATGCTCCACTTGGGCTCAAGATTATCAACCTTTTCCGTTAAATGTAATTTTTATGACACTGCAGTAGAAACAACATGTGACAGTTTGCTGGTGCTCTGTACCTGTACAACGTTGCTCTCCTGCTCTTCCCCAGTGACCACCTGAATATGCTTGAGCAGACATCGCCCCCTATGGGCCGCAGTGTAGGCTGCAGCAGATTCCAGAAGTGTTCTCCTCTCAGCCGCTGCGCACACACAATAGACCATAATGTGCTTGCTACTTATATCCATAAGGTGGCAGTGTGGTGCTGTATGATTTTTTTAAATGTTTTTTTATTTGACTTATTTTTTTTCCCCAACAAAAAAAAAAAAAACATGGCAAAGACTTAATGATGGGCTACTTGCCTCGGGCTGGAGTCTTAAAAACACATTAACCCTTTTGCTGACTG
This sequence comes from Cyphomyrus plagiostoma, assembly GCA_019775915.2. Classification (NCBI taxonomy): domain Eukaryota; kingdom Metazoa; phylum Chordata; class Actinopteri; order Osteoglossiformes; family Mormyridae; genus Cyphomyrus; species Cyphomyrus plagiostoma. The sequence continues at coordinate 21,584,137 of JABFEA020000119.1, read as the reverse complement.
ATCTTTATCTGCGTCTGTTTTGCTGTGTTCATTATATTATGCAGCTAGGGTGACCTCCTAATGTCGGGGGGTACAATTTGAGCTAGGAAAGGGTTTGTAAACTACTATTTTAACCATTTAAATTAAAAAAGATCCAGGTTTCACTTAAGCACTGAGGTCTTGCTGCGTCCTGATTGGTCAGTCTGTGTGCTGATTGGTCAATCATGCATGTGTCACTAATGTTAATGAAAAACGGCTGAGTCAATCTTAACTATGGAAACAAACCAGTGAAAGTACAAGACAAACCAAACAATTTAGCTGAGTGTGGGTTTAAGCCTTTCAGTTATGAAGTAGCTCATAGCGTTTCCTCTGACATGAAGTATCAGGTCGCCCTACATGCAGCCCACTTCCCAAAATTAAGAAGGAGGAGAATTTCAGGCTGTTAAAATTACTTGGGTACGAGGGATTTTCATCAGATAGTTCGGAGTCAGAGCAGTCCGAGCTGGAGACAGAGGAGTCCTCACTGCATTTGGATGGACTCTGGAAGACAGAAGAGACACTGACTCCTCTGTGCAGCTCAGACTAAATCCTAAATCCAGGCTAAATCCTTCCAATCTGTCAGTGAATTAGCCCCATGTCGTAGAAAGATGTGGAACATGCTCACCAGGACTCGTTCGCTCATATTTTCCCCAAACACAAACGGGATTTTGTCACGGAGAATTCTGCAAAGACGAAAGCCAGGACAGGTTAGCTACACGAAGCAACGTACCCCCTGTGTGTGATTCCCGAAGGCCACGCGGGTCAGTGTTCAGGATGGACGACCCCTCAGATCTTACCCCACCACTGTAATGCTCACCGTGGATCGCAAGGCGTCAGCGGCACAGTCCTGGCAGAACTGATCCAGCCCATTTCTACCACAGCCTGTTCGCTGGGCCCCAGGCCCATCTGTGGGAACAGAGAACAACGTACAGGCTTGTTCGGCAGGCGGCTCTGGGCCAGAGTGGGCGTGGCCAGCCTCTCTGCAGTGTAAACATGATGGAAGCTGGATAAAGACATGCGAGTGAGAAAAGTCCTGGCCGTAGCAAGAGAACTGACCACCACCAGAACTGACTCAAACCAGTTCAGAACCTGATTGGTCTGTCTTTGGCCTCAGTCCTTCCATTGTTTCCCCATGGACCCTGCATCTCCACATTCAGCCCTGAACTTTTGCTGATATGTAGAACAGGCTTGTATCTGGGTCAGAGGGGGCCTCACCTCAGGTAGTGGCGGCTGGTAAGGGGAGCTCCATGGCTGGGGTGCTGGGAGAGTAGTGGGTCTCAAAAGCATCCTTTGCTGGACTGGAGGGAAACCTAGGGGCAGAGCTTAGATGAGTGCTGAGCCAGGAGATCGCTTAGGAGCAGGGAAGGAGAAGGGAGGGTGGAGAGCTCACCTGAGGCAGGAGTAGGAAAGGAAATGGAACTTGTCCGAGTTCGTCTCTCATAGCCTGCCAAAGGCAAACACAGGAAAGCAGCTGTGTTGAGTGTGTGTGGGTGCTGCATAATCAGCCAACATGGCTTCCAAGAAGCTCTTTGTGGGGAAGGCAGGATTGATCAGATGTAATCATAACAACCCCCCCCAACACACCCTAACCCCCTACCCAATGTAACACTGTTGCACCTCCATCTAAAACACTAAGCATCTATTAAAGGTGTGTCTAGAACCATACAAACCACACAAACCAGAAAAATAAAACCAGGGATCATGAAATACTCTGAGAATAAAGTGCACAATTGATGGAAGCACTGCTTCATGGTTCCTGTTTTCTTTTTCCCTATCTTTCTGCAATTATGGCATTACCTCAAAGGAGCAGAGGCAGGAAATTCTGTACAAAAGTGTCTGTGTGTTGTGTTGGGTCACAAGGAAAGCAGTTGTAAGCAGTTAAGGCAGAGACGCCTGCATGTCTGGACATGCTGCGGTTTATGAGCTTCCATGAAAAAACAGCATGGCGGAACGGCTTGGGCTTGTCAGTGTGCGTGTTACTCAATCCTACAGGCAGGGGATCCAAGACAACTATGGAAGAACAGGCGAGAACATCCCAGAAGATCACAGGCTAGCTCTACAGAACATTACAAAACACCACAGAACACCCGGTAACAACATAGATCATTTCAGAACTCCCCAGAAGAACACCTGAGAACATCATGCCATGCATTAACTCTACAGAACATCACAGAACATTGCAGAACATCCTCACTTAAGAAAAGCACACCATGGAATAACTCTATAGAATATAGCAGAGGAACATTAAAGAACACTGTGGAACATCCTGGAACACCCAAGAACAGTACAGAAAATTCCAAAAGAACACAGAACAATGCTATGGATCACCTGAAAACAGCACAGAACATCCCTGAATACTACAGAACATCTTGGAACATTACAGAAGAAGACCAGAGAACACAGCACAGAAGGACACTCTTTCATCTGACCAGATGAGACTGGCTGACCCATAACCCATGACTGGCTGCATTTCTCACCTGTCCTGCACCTGGGTCTCACGGACGGCAACGTTAAGGATCGCCTCCTCTTGGATGCAGTGGCCCCCAAATCTGGAAAAACAAAATGAAATGGGATGTCACTCTGTATGCACTCCGAAATACCATCACAGCCCACTCACATGGTGGTCGATGGTCTTACCTGCTCCCTCTTCACCGTCTTCAGCCCACCTCTACGTCGGCAGAAAGAGACCATAAGCACATGGCCGGCGAGTCATCCGGTCGATGCTCAGTGACATATAATGTGCTTTATGCTGTCTGTGGGTTTTATGGCAAACTACCCTGTAATATTGTCTGCAGATCTTCAGCACTAGGTGTCACACCTTTTTATCTGTCTTGAAAACACGAAGCTCCGGCAGACACAGAGAGCCATTAGCATTAACGTGAATTACCTTCTGGGTGGACGGGGTCCTCTGGAAGACGAATACAGCTGGCGCAATCACAGGTTTCTCTGGAAAGAGGAAGAAAAACTACTTTAGGGAGATCATTCTGACTCTGCCGTCAGGCCTCAGGTGACTTCACGATGCAGGGGGAAGTTTAGAGTTAGACCCAGCATCATGCCAACCTCTGCTGACTGCCAACATAGTCCCCATCAAGGGCATTACTTTGGGTTAAGCATTGGGGGGGGGGGGGTTCCATCACCCATTTAAGGGGGTCCAGGGGGTTATATTGGCTGGTTTTCATTATTGGGGGGTTCGAACCTCCCTATTCCCCCATAATCTACGCATATAGTCCCCCACATGACAGAAATCAACTCTCCATCCTAGAAACCTTGTCAATGAAAGTCTAGCACCCATCTCCAGATAGGAGGCGGTGTAGCGTTGGGTTGGCTCTCAGCCAGATTGGGCACGTCCGTCTGCAGGGCGAGATGCCATGATGCCTTTGAAGGGGGGCCCCTGACCTTTGCGGGGGTCTCACATGTGCCAGCGAAGGACAGTTATATCCCCCAGTAACGTGTAGTGCGTGGAAAGTGTGTCACAGGCACAGGGAAGGTGGAATTAGGAAGCGCAAAATAAACTGGTAAAACCTGATGGTCGGTATTTGAAAGGTGACACACTGACACAAACAGAGAAAAAAGCAGACAGAAAATGTGCATCATGAATGTGTATTTTCTGAAGCAGCATGGTGTCACATCACAGAAAGCTGGTTTCCAGTCACATATCTGGTTGCATAAGAGCTGTAGTTGCTTGAAAATTTAGCAGAATTTCATTTATATTTGGTGGTTTGCTATAAACATCTGAGCCTATGGTCAGAACTGCTCAGAACCGGACAGTACTAGCGGAGGGGCAGCTGACATTGTGTGCTCATGATGTAATGCTCTTTATGGCCCACAGACAAGGAGGCGGGGCAATACAACCGTGTTTTGCATGTGGCACGGTGACATCACACAGGGGCCTCGGAACCGGAGCAGGCTGGCTATTCCAGCCCTGGCCTGCAGCCCTCAGCAGGGTAGCACCAGGTGGCGCAATGCGTCCGCACACAATTTACTCCAGACTGGTGCTATCCAGCTTACTCCTGCTTCTACAATGACTTCTATAACATGCCTAGTTTCCATTTAAAGTTCAATTTTCCATCTGGTATGGATTCTTCTCCCCGACTCTTTAGGATCCAAAGGCCCTGTGAGAGTGTGCATTTCTCTGCCGAGTTTCATTCACCCTCCTGCTTCTCACTGACAGGCCAGGCAGGATGAGATCGGGCTACACCGGATGCAACCGAATCACTGTAGTGTGTGCAGTGCTGGAGGAGTGAAGGGGGTGGAGCATCTGTTCACTCCCCCTTAGGGGAGCCCCCTCCCCAAACAGACCAATGATATACCTGTTTGGGAGATTACACGCCCTGAGAGCTCTTCACCGAAGGCCTCCACCACATCCCACACAACTACAAGGCAGTAAAACAGGCAAAATCACCTAACTGAACAATACAGAAGTCCCATACAAAACCTCAGAGCCTGAACCTATACACATCTACAGGAAGGTGGGTGCCCAGGGGTGTCTGTGAGAAGCTCTCACTTACAGTTTACTCCCCCCACCATTGTGTCGCCCCCCCACCGGGGTCTGTCAATCACTCTGTCTCCTGCTCAGACCAGCTGAGACCCCTCCTCAAATGTGGGTCAAATATAGTCAGTGAGGCCCCCATCCCCTTCTCCTAAGTGGGTCAGTTACAGTTGGTGAGGCCTCACATGATTGACTGTCACTGTCACCGCTCGATGCCAGATGACACTGTAAGGACAGAGGATTCTGTGGAATGTGACTCTACAGGGGCTGACAAGCGTGGGTCAGGTTCTGGCTAAGGAATAGTGGGGAACACTACTATCAAACACACTTCAGTGGTGCACTTGATCAAAATGCATTGTGGTGTTTCCATTCCAGAGAATTTGGGAAGGGAAGTCAGCCCTCACTCTCCAGAAGCCCAGGCAGATGAGCAGTCTGGATGGCTTTTCTGGAGATTTAGTGGTGTTAAAAGAGCTGATTCTCAAGCAGGCATCGAAAAGTAAATTTACACCAAATATACATAACTCACTAAACTGCTGAGCCTCACACAGGACACATAACGCCCAAAAACAAAAAGCTGCCTCGCAGTTCGTCGCGATAGACGCAGGACACGTAACTCAAATCTCCGATCTTCACATTGCAACCAACCAGGTTCCCTTGTCCAAAGCCAGCCTGGTGGTCGGCTATAGCTTGTACTTATTTTATAAAACTCCAGTGGTTGCAAAAACCTTTCGAAAAAAGAAAAAGTTCACATGTGCAGGTAGGATCGTCATCAAGAACCCACGAACGCCTTGGTTTCAATTAAATAAAAGCGAATTATGATTACAAGCATTGCAACGAAACTATTCTCCATGAGAATAAAAGCGCGTATTTCTACCGTAACCCCAGCCTCCAGAACAAAAATCCAACAGCTAATGGTTGGTATAATTAGTCTAAATTGTCCTGGCTATCACATACTCCACCACCGCCATTCAAGTCGGTTTGTATAGATCTCAAGTGACAGGTCAGCAAACCTGAAAAGTCGCTCTGTAGCCCTACCTCTGGACACGGCGACGTGCCTGTCCGCATCCATCTCAGCGGCTGGGACTCCGCAGGATCTCCTGGGTAAAAACTCCTTTATCGAAGGAGAAGCCGATGGGTTTATGTGCTTCGGAGCGGAGCCTGAAAGCGCGATATTAGGGCAGACCGCGCCGTCGGTGCCCGAATAAAGTTCGTTATCTCTCATATTCAAGCAAAAAATAGCGACCGATTAGAGAAACTGTATTAAAAGTAAATGTAGAAACTGAATGAAAATGATGAATTATCCTTAGTGGTAGACGATGTCTGTCCGTAATCTACAGCATAAACTGAGTCCAGAATGTGATCAATTGAAACGAATTCTGTAAATCCAGTATTATTCGATAATGTTTCTATTCGATCCTGTTGGCAGGAGACGTAGAAATGAATGGGTAAAAACTGGACTGTGTGCCATACTTTCCCGATTTGGAAGCGCAGCTTGGAGACGTGGGTGTGCGCACGGACACCTCACACATGCTTCGAGGCACCAGTCAGTGCCTCCTCAACAGTAAGTGTGCGAAGGATTTGTTGTGTAAAAGCGTTTTCCGTATTTCATCAGTCTGCCGTTTCAGAGCTGCTTCACGTTTTGAGGAGTAACTTCGTCATAACTTTGAATGACTTTCTACTAACTAATCGTATCAAGTGGAATTAAATAAACAGAACTTGACATGTGAACATCATGTGTAAATAGAATTTCACCAGGTTTTACATATTCACTGAGCGGGGGGCGGGTGAAAGTTAAACCACGAATGATAACTAGTCCAGTCCATACGCTCTTTCCTATCAATGCAATGCAAACCTGTGAGTATGATCATGAATTACACTGTGGAAGAATGGTCAGTGGGCCATTCATTATTGGGGTGAACAGGAAGTCTGGATGAATACCTGCATGGACAGGATGGGAGACGTACCACGAAGTGGCAACACTAAATTAAGTATGGCAAGTACAATACTCACAAAAAGTACTGGGATGTTTGCTTAACTCTGTATAAATGTTGTAAATGTATCGGATTCATAACAAACGTCATTTAACGAGCAATATTTGATATATCTGCACATATCTTCCACAAGGACATTTTCTTTTTATTGTCTTTTTTTACTGACTCATTCTTTTCTGTTCTTGCCATTTTGCTTTTAACTGCAATTGTAGTCACTGGCTCCCAACGGGGCACTAAACACAAATATTTAGTGTTTTATGTTATTGCAAAGGTGTTACTAATTAAAAAACACCCAGTGAAACTGCTTGGTCAATGAATATTTTAACTAAAAACAGTTCTTTTGGAACTATAATTTGGGTTTCAATTTATTACTACTTGAAATTAATTTAAATTACTGGTTGCTTTTAATGTAATATAGTTTTTGTAAACAAATGAGTAAATTAATGATTTTTGTAAAAAAAAAAAAAAAACTAACAAATTTGCAATATTTTTTAGTGAATTAAGCAAGCGTCCTAAGACTTTCTGTGAGCACTGTATGTTTGCTGAAACCCCCCAATCAGATTCCCTGCTTCTATTCCTCCATGCACAGAACTACACAAGACACCAGTCCTGCTCTCAATGGCTGCCGACAGCAATGTTTCTCATGCTGGTATCCAGACCACATGGTTAGCCTGATGATATACAGCATTTCAGTCTGCTTCCAGACAAAATTAATCATGTCAAGAAAACCGTACAAAATCAATGTGTAAAAATTATGTATTAATGACACATTCTACAATACATAAGTTTCATATCTGAAACAGTGCAGTTTTTGGAAAATGACTCCTTAAGCTGCACGTCTACATCATTTATAGATATATCTGTCTGCCTGCTCCACATGTGGCACCCTACCAAGGTCTGGTCATGTGACACTACACAGCTGGAAGACCGAAAGGGGCCTGAGCTAGTTTGAGCATGCTCAGTAGGGGTGAGTCCGGAGCATGCTTAGTGAGGGAATGTGGAATTTTCCACTGTGGCCACACAGGGGCAAAGCCTTCTTACTTATATGTTTGGGTCTGGGTGTATGCATGCGTGCATGCGTGCGTGTGTGTGTTTGTGCACGCATGCAAAGTGCATCTTTGTGTGTGAGCCCTTCAAACCCAAATACATTTCCATAAAACAACATTTTTCATTTAAAACAACAATGATTTTAAATGTCCTTTGATGGCAACTATTTACTATTTACTATACAGATACATTTTATTACCTTTTTTACATACTTCTGGCAAATTCTTGGACTCCTTGAATATTTGGTGCTGCTGTGTCCATTTCATACGCTGATTTAAGTCTGATCTCGAGTCCAGGTATGAATGGGCTTGGTCTTATCCAGCACTCGGGGCGGGTTGAGTCTTTACTCGGACTCAAACACTCATAAGTCGAACAGCCTTTCTTATTCTACGTCTTTAACTGCACCCCCCCCCCAGGCTTCTTATGTCAATTTCATTTCTTTCCAACATTATGCAGCCAATCACAAAGGTAACTCACTTCCTCATCATGTCTGGATCCATAACCAATTTTAGTCAGCAAGATAAAATCATCATTTTTCAGTTTTTAGGTTTTGAATTTGGATTCATGGTCTGAGACTGAACTTGGACTCGTCTACCTAGTTCCAGTAATGGACTCAGTCTCATCTCAGACTCCCCCCCCCCTCCCTTAGAATTGGTCTTGACTCTGACCCTTTTTCTTAAAGATGCGATTTTGGCTCAGACTAGGGTTAAGGTGGATTCGACACAACACTGTTAAAAGTACCAAAACATGCAGACACATGCGACTAAAATGCCTGAGCTTCTGAATATTCCCCGGCAGAGGTCCATGTGGGTTTGCCTCTTGCACCTTTTCGGTGTGGCCCTTATAATAACTAAAGATGCTATTTCTGAGTGGGAACAGTCCCAGTTAACATTATACAGCATTCTCTAATGTGCTACAAGACAGGTTCTCATGGGGATCGTTCTGCTGGTGACTCCTTTAAAGGCACAGCACACGCATATTACTGTAAGGATTCATTACATGTTCAGTTATTATCAGAACACTTGCAGGTTGGGATATTACCAGAAAACTCGCAACGTGTAAAGTCTAGAGAGGCGGTTCCAGAAAGGTGAGCAATCACCCATCGGTTGCAGGGTGGGATCTGGTCCACTCCCAATATCTAAATCAAATTACTGTCTATGACATAACCTTATTTTCAAAGCAAACTTCGTCTTACAATCACCTAGTAGTACCAAAAACAAAATACAAGCTTAAAAAACATTTGCAAATTAAAGATAATGTACAACTAAATTTAGATTATTTCTTGTCTATCGGTGCTTTAATGGTGCTGGGATTTTATAGCCACAACAAACCTGAAGCGAATCAATCCGGTAACATTCTGCCACCTACTGGTGAAAGTAAGTAGGCAGCCCAGTAGTAAAAGGAAAGTTATCGGGGCACGTAAATGCAGTAAACATGGGCAATAAAACCGAGCCTGACAACATCTGAGGTTCACGTCAGACCGCCTTAAAAAAACTTTTGTTTGTTGCTTCCTGAATTGGGAAACCTGGTTTTTGAAAGGCGTTCTAAGGATGCAGAAACTTACGTATTTGGTAACATGTAAGAGAGCCATTCAAACGGAAGTATCTGTCCGTGTACCAAAAAAGTGCCGTGTTTTACCGCGAAAAGGGGTTTAAATTAAGGAAGCGCCGAAGTGTTGTGACTTTAATTGGAAGCTCGGTGACTCTTTCGGCTCCAGTCCAACAAAATAAAAAAGCCAGAAATAAAAGAAACAAAAAACCGGATGCAGGGTTGAGGGTGAGGCTGCCACTCACACAACACTCTGGGTCTTAATGACTTCGACAGCATTTTACTATTTTATGTACTTTGTGACGCCTCCATGTTAAAGAATGGAGGAAGTTAAATGTATTATAATGATCTCCAGGAAAGGAACTTGAGCTTGGAAAGACATTCCTCCTCTGTAAATACCGGAGTCTTGTATGGCTTTGTCCTTAGGTGGTTTTCCGGTTGTTCAGCAGTCTTACAATGATGCTGTGACTGTAGCTCGTCCATTATGGAGATCCACAGGGATAAAGCTCAGTCATGCCCAGCTTAGACTGAGGTCTAAGCCTACGTATGACGCAGACATACTAATACACTGTCTGTAGACAGTACCGGTTCTAGATCATTTAAATTGGGGGGCAGTTGTTCTGTTAGGGTGGCCCTATCAGAACAGGTACATTTTACCGTAATGTCCTCCAAGTATTACACTAGATTGGCAGTATTAGGAAGCAAAGGACAATTTTGATAAGTTATTTATGCAGTGCTTTGCAGTTACATTTGACAGTTTTTACAGATATGTAACTCACTCTGATTCCTAGTTTAGACTGTCTGACTTCCACAAGCTTTATTTTTGTATGTCATTAACGTTGCTTTTCACCAGGCGAATCGACTAACACCGGCGCACCCGCGTTGAGAGTCCGTCAGGAAAATGTGCTTAGGTTTGTTAGCAGAGACCACCCTATATTTTTAAACAAATCTGTATTTTAAATGCTGGTTTAACTGTAGTTCTGCTGGCATAAAGCTACGCTGAGCAGCAGGTAGCTTCCAGGTTCAACATTTCTAAGACAACAGAACGCAGGAATAATGTGAAGCAGGAGACACTGGTAACGACCAGAAACCAGCCAGGGAAAGGGTGTAAGCAACGTTCTAATGCCAGAATTGACCGACAAGTTATCCAGCAGTGCCTCATGAATCGGAGGATGACACCAAGTGACCTTTAAAAGGAATAGGAAACTTTAAATGCAGGTGTGAAGTGCACTGGTAGGACAGCTCGTTCTGGGCTCCCATAAAGCAAGGAAGAAGCCCGTCATTAATGACAAACAGGGAAGAGCGAGGCTGGAGTTTGCAAACACGCGCACATACATACACAGACACCCATAAATTGGGCGATTACTGAAACTTTTTCCCGCGGCTGTATATATCAATGTGAATGATGCTACTACTATAATAATACATTCATATCAGTCACAAGTAACATATGTATTTGGGGGGGGGGGCATGGAAGGGAGTATGCATGTTGCTACGGGGGCAGTGTGCGCCCTCCCTGCCCCGCCCATGTCTGTAAAATATAATTAAGTAAAGGTAGATAAGCCAAATCTGCTAACCACTGCTAACAACTCGTCGCTCAGATCAGCCCTTAAATAAGTTTTTTCTGCTAGGCTTACTTACAATTGCGATTTAACACTAATACGGACTATATAGAAACAGTTAAATTTCGGAAAAATATCAGGAGAAATATAGGATAAATAAGATGACTTAAGCGTCTTGTATATATTGCAATGCAATGCACGTGTTTACGGGCCTCATTACGATTTTACATATTAAAATATTTGATACTCTGAAGCAGTTCATCGTCCAATCGGGCTCAAACCTGTACCAGAAAAGGAGTGGGGTACGGGGTACACTTTACACGGGAAGGCATTTAAGAAAGAGAGAGGGGGTACCCAGCAAACATGAGACGTCTCCCAGACGTGCAGATGCGTAGCTATATGGGGTCGGTCCGTCCAGGACTATATCCGTACGTCTGCGCGACGTGTAAATCAGGTTCAGTAGCCTATCTGGACGCCTGACTACGACCTCTGTTCGCCGTTGATATGTAGGCTAGTTTAATATATGAACGTCTAGGTTTTGGACACTGTCAATTCAATTTAATACTCATTAATTAAATCAGCCCCCTTTGAATTAATGAATTTATTTATTTAAAAAAACATACCATATGCTTCCTTGCATCATTTTCTGAAATAGTAACTATAATCATGATCACATCTATACATCTACAATTGAATTCCACTTGTATATGGCGTAAACTGTCTTATCACTTGCTTTGTATTTCCATATCCACGTCGCTCGCGGAGACTTCTGTGCACGCGCAGGACGCGGGATTTCAAAATCTGGCAGCAGCTTGATGCCCAGTCGAACAAACATCCACCTTGTTTTGCTAGTTGTAGTTTTATATCGCTAGTATATGATGCATAGATAAATAATCAAATAAACAAACAAACTGTAACAAGCCGCGATTAAATTTAACCTACGTTTATGAACACGTGAATAAATGGCTTTAAATACGCACATTCCCATTCTCACCACAGGAGTGTGCTATACTTGCGTCGCACTGATGTTACGGCGGCGAATAAGGTTGTCGTTAGACATGAGTAAGAGTGCAGGCATTCGGAACTCTCTGTATGTGAACGGAAAGCAAATGAAATATTTAATTGCGCTTGATTGTCTGAGTAAGATCTGAATTTGTTGAAATTATAGCATGCAGTGAAAAAAAAATTAATTAAGATATTAATACGAATTTTCTTTGAGAAAATCATATAGTAAAAAAATAATACTGCAGAAGGATTTGCCATGTGATGTAGGCTACAAGCCATATTTTAGGGATTTTTTTTTATTAATTAATTTTTAGTCTGAGTCCAGAAATGGCAGGAGAATATCTAAGATATCAGGGAAGTCAGCATTTCCTGATAACTAAGCCTCCGGTTGCCAGCACTCGTGTTTTTTTTTTTCAGTTTTTTAGGCTTAAATACAGGACCCCTAGTTCTGCTGTCACTGCTGCCCATTTATGTCTGATGCCGACAGAACAGTGCTTACTAGGGGACCAGTTATCCGGCAGTGACTGACAGCCAGTGTCCTGACTCAGGTCCACAGGTGCTGGGCTGAACAGGGAAAGTTCACTTTGGTGTGAGAACAGGCAGCTCACCTGCTCCCTGCCCAAGGCTCCAGCCTGGTGCCTGATCTGCTTTGAAGTCTGATCCATGGGAAACCCAAGGAACAATGATGCGGGGGGACAATGGAGCCTTAGTGCTGCGGGTCCCCGGAGTGGCATCGCGGATCCCAGCGCTCCAACACACCCCTGGTCTGGCCATACACACCAACCAAGGAATCAGGGCAGGACAATGAAGGCTGGATTGGTTTACATGAGTGTGGTGGGGTGGCGTGAGGGGGTGCTGCTGGAAACCAGTTGTTCATATATACCGGTGGCACTGTGGGCCATGGACTGGGAGTGACATCGCCGCATGCAAAGGCCACCCTGGACCATTAACATTTCAGTATTTGAAGTCGGCGTCTGATCTGGTGACGGATAGGAATGGAAAGGTGGCCTTCATGAGAACAGGTAGCTGACAGAGGCATATTTTCTGGAATGCTTCCTGCTCCCGGTGTGACCTTGCGCATTTTATCCGTCGTGAGGGGATACGAAGGCGAGACCTCGTATGTTGGCACCTTCCTGGCACCGGCTATGTGAGCCTGGAGGCTGTGTTCGAGCCACTTTCTTTGCCAAAGGCGTGTGTAAATGGTCTGTTCTCTTCCCTGGCGAGACTCTGGGTGGCATCATCCATGCCAAGATGGATGTCGGATCATTCATGGCACGAAAACCGGCCTTTAAAGAAAACGATCCCCCGAGAGGAAATCATCTCGGGAATCACAAATGAAGAAGGACCACCACAGACCAGGCCGCTAATGATGAGGAGCCTCATACAAGGAGGGTAGATGTGGACCTTTCTTCCAGGACATGGCGCCTTAGGAACTCTGTGAAGAATGGGATAGCACCACGTCATACCCATGGCCCCTTGTGCTCAGCTTTTGTGTTTGCAAAATGAATTCATTAATCTGTCCCTTTTCAGAAACTGTGAATAGCTGGAAGGTGACTTGTCTCTCGGACCAATTCAGCGGTCGCCTCTTCGTCAAACCTTCCGGACACTCCGGAACTATCTACAGCCCTGGTGGGTGGAGTTCACTCAGGTCAACAGGCAGAACAGAAATTGAAGATTGAAATGGATTTTTAAGCCAGGTTGAAAGGCAAGGGATGTTGTAGAGAGAGTCCCACAGCAGAATCCTACCTTGAAATCCCATCTTAATTCACACCTTTTCAAAGTTGCTGATTCTGTCTGACCCTGTCGCTCCCCTTGGCTGCTCTCTAATTGTCTGGTATTTTAGAATGTCTTTATTTATTCAGTTCATTAATAAGTTTATCGTTTCACATTTGTTATGTGATTGATTTAATAATTGATTGCTACTATGTGTCTTGCCTTTTCATTGTGTCTTGATATGTTTCTGATTGTTTGCTATTCTGTGTTGTTTGATTTTACTGTCTTTGTCAGGCATCCTTGAGTAATTATTATTATTATTATTATTATTATTTTTATTAATAATAATAAATGAGCTGTCCCTCATAACTGTTCTCACTATCCACTTCCAGAGTAGTAAATGAATCATGAAATTACATAGTGTAATATGTTCTGCATATTTTTAGTTGAGGCATTGACCTTGACTGTTACCCGCCACACTCCCATGGGCTTCGTTCACCAAAGTTTCAGTTATGTGAGTTATGTCGTCTGACACAGGATAACAGCCTGTCAAGTCTGCACCTGAAATGCTGGTCTTTGGGGAGATTTCCACATCCAGCTCCCACACTTTACTGTCTATACTGTATAGTCCATACTGATGTCTGCTAGTGCAAGTTCAATGCGCATTCGAGATGGGGTTCGAGGAAGAGAGAGTGGGAGAGTGGAACAGAGAGTGAGAGTCTTTGAGTTTTCTTTCCTTCAGATCTTCGGTCAAGACAGTGCCACAGAAAGGATTACCAGGCTGGTCTACCCCAGAGGGGCAATTGGCGCTCAGCTCATGTTGGCGTTTGTGCCAGGGCGTCGCGGGTGCCCTGCATGCGAATGCCGCTCTGCTCTGCCTCGGCGCAGCTCTGCTTTGCATATAAACAGGACACAGGCATTCAGAAGGAAACTTGAATTTATCTGCAGGAATGAAGAAAAGAAGAAGAATCAGAAGAAAAGCAAAGTCCCACAAAGAAAAGAGGTCCATTTTCACTGCTGGGACGCCCTTGAGATGGTTGGTACTGAGCCCAGGGCATTAGCATGCCCCTGTCGCACACCCCAAACTGAGCCCCTGAAAATGGCCTGTTTGTTTAGTCAATCGCCAGGCCTGGCACAAACCCGTAGCTCATAAGTGTCCTCGTATGATATCTGTTCTTTTATTTGTCTTTCCTGGTATCTAGGAAACGTTACTGGCAGAGGATGTGCATCTTTCATAGTTTTCACTCTTTCATTTTTAGTAAGAAGTTCTTTGTAGCTCTTATAAATCCGAGGGATGAAGAGCTGCTACTCATGTCTGCGGCTCCAAGCCCTGAGTTTGGCTTGAGTGTTTTCTGTGTTCAGGCCTTACTGCTCTGAAAACCGATATTTCTTACAAAACATTAATTCTTACTGAAAAACATTCATGACTTTGTCGAGCTTGGCTTGGGCTCAATTCAATATTTCCACTACCCTTTCTCCTCTATTTAAGCAGTTTCATTAAGCCAAAATTATCTAGTTAAATTCCAGTGTAATGCTCAATAATTATTTTCAGTTATGAAACCAGAACCAGTACAAAAATGCGCTGTGTCAAATGTGAAAGGTCATAACAGCTGAGCCGGGTCAACGATGGACTGAAGGCGGACCTGTGGTGGCTTGCCACAGAAATTCAGATGGGTTGAATTGGATAAAAGTTAATTATAGTTTGTGTGAAAGAGAACATGCTCTGAGAACATGGGGGATATTATCTTACACTTGCATGTATTAGAATAAAATGTACTCCGATGTTTTATTGGCTTGTTGTGTCAACCATGAGCTAATGAGCTAATGCCTTACTGGACTCCTGTTCCATGTTGCAGTTCTAGCTGCTCTGACCTCTATTAGTTCAGGGTAGGCTGGCCCCATTCAGACTGCGTTTTAAAGAGACAGTACCTGTCCCCTTTCTAAGACATCGTGGCAGAAGGTCTCAAATAAAACGGTGTGGTTAAAGTACCAAAGTGCTCAGAGATTTTAATAGTTTAGCCTGAATATTGATACGGGTTGGCCGGATCTACTCATAAATTTGCTGAAACCAAGACTAGATGCTAGAAATTCCATGGTTTCTAATGTACGTGGTTTGGAATATTCATGAGAAAGAGAGGTCAAACCACCAGGAAAGAGACACGGTGGAGCCAACGGAACTTCACAAGCATCACGGAGAGAGTCAAGCGGAGGATGACCTGAGCTGCATAGCAGCAGGAGGGCAGGAGAATCTGTGCAACAGACCACACACATGCTCATTCATCTGAATCACTGGGTCAGCCTGTGGGGAACATGAGCGACTGACTGTCTGTCCTACCAGCCTTACATCGTGTATTCTGCATCTAACTCTGGAGCTTAGTCTTCAAAAACAGAACACAGATGCCACTAAGGCTATGAAAGGAAAACCATAGGCTGCAAAATTGAATATGGGCTATGGCATGCGGCGAGGAACCATGTGTCTGCTGAAGTGATCCAGGTGGATCTTTGCTTTCAGGTCCTACACAAGTCCAGTACTCGTGTGCAGCATTGATCTGTGATAGATGTCGCCCCGGATGTCTTTTTGTGCAAATGAGCAAAATGGGCACATGCAGAGATAGATATGAACGATGTGAAGAAATCTTTCTTTCTAGAAAGAGGAGTCTGGAGTCTTGGGGTCTAGATCCAGTAACAGTGGCGTATCTGTCTGCCTGGAAACCTGGCATCTGTAAAATCACAAGCGCCAATGGTGACTCTTTACTTGCTAGACCAGGTGAGGCCAGTACACAAGTGTTAGAAATTGAAGAGTACTCACTCGGTGTTTCCTAGGGACTGCGAGGGAACTTATGCGGAACTTACTAGGACCTGAAATGAAGTCATAGGTTGCTCAAAGCTCGGGAACAGATGACATTGTAACCGCTGGATGAAATTCACAGTGGCCTGACGGCCACGCAGTTTTCACGTCGTTGTCTGGATTTAGGTCTTTCCCATGAGTGCTTATAATGTAGGAAAGCCTATCTGCAAGGCTTTCTGCAATGGTCACTGCGATAAATCTGAAGCTGGACTTGTTCATATGTAAATTACAAAAAAGACGGCGACAACCTCACAAAGCGACATCATTTTTGAAGATGAAGCCGAAGTTGGCCAAGGAAGCAAAGGGCTAGCAGATCATCGGATGACCTCAACCCCAGCGGGCTCTTGTCCAAAATAATCACTTTAAAGACCTTTTTATTTCACTTCTTCTTTCCGCTCTCATGCATATGGATGTCCACCCCACCCCCTGAGGGAATTCTGTGTGACCCCCAGGAAATATTCCTTGTTCAGATTGGTGCACAGAAGTGACTCTGACAAAAAACACAATAGTTCTTTCAAAGTAAACTCTTCTTTCCACGGACTACTTCTGCCTCATGAATTCACTCAGGCATTTTGTGGCTGAAAAGAGGAGCCCAGCGTCAGGTCAGTGTTGCTCGCTTCTGTACTGTCATGCGACTCAGGACATCTCGCCCTTCTGGACTAAAGGGACCTTCCGTCATTTTTATAGGCATAACTAATTTCTCCCTTTGTTGCTCCACGTACAAAGCGCCGCACGACTTCTGACCTCATGAGGATAGAAAAAGCAGGTGGAAATCGGCCCGCGCACTGGCTCTCTTTTCGATTTGCATACTTTTCTGAGATGCGTGAATGTGTGATTGAAAACACGGTCAGCCATGTTTTGACACGCCGCTCGCCTGTCAGACAGCCTCTCCTCCTCGCAGCCCTCGCTGGCTGTGTGCTGACGCCGGCTTCTGCCTTTTCTCCCAGCTCCTCTCCGGCCTGTTTGCGAGTCATGGCAGCGTCGGCGGCTCTGCCCCAAAGAAACAACGCAATCGGGCCTTTTCTCTCTCCTCTGCTGCGTCCTCGGAGCACACAGTGCTCTCCATTCATGTTCCACAAGGCCATCCCCCAGCCCCAAGAACTGAGCCCGGCGGCGGCGGGGGGGGGGGGGGGGGGGGGGGGGGGGGGGGGGGGGGGGGGGGGGGGGGGGGGGGGGGGGGGGGGGG
>JABFEA020000119.1:21531141-21541159 GCA_019775915.2 Cyphomyrus plagiostoma | reverse complement strand
TCTTTCCCAAGAAGACTCATGGCTGTATTAGCTCAAAAGGGTGCTTCTACTACATACTGAGCAAAGGGTCTGAATACTTAGGCACATGTGATATTTCAGTGTTTCTTGTTTAATGAATCTGCAACAATTTCAAAAAATTTTTTTTTTTTGTCTGTCAATATGGGGTGCTGTGTGTACATTAATGAGGAAAAAAAATTTTTGAATAATTTTTGCCAATGGCTGCAATATAACAGAGTGAAAAATTGAAGGGGGTCTGAATACTTTCCGTACCCACTGTATATTACATATTTAACACATGTATATAACATCATAGCAAGCATGATTCTGACACTTTACTGGGTAAGCAGGTATCACTGGGGCACCAACATGTGACACCTTACCCTCAATACCGGTCCCCAAGTCTGTGTTTTGTCACTCTTCAGTCTGTATACCAACAATTGCACCTCCAATGACCCCTTAGTAAGAATCCTGAACTTTGCCGATGACAGTACTGTGATCTGTCTCATACTTAATGGTGATGAGTCAAGCCACGTCAAGCAATTAGTGTCATGAGGTCGAAATCACCTGCTGCTCAACACCTGAGAAACTTAAGAGATGGTCATGGATCCCCCCCCCCACCCCCCCACCTTCAGTTGCCCTACTGTCTCCACTTAAGAGTCACTGAAGTTTCAGGGTACCATCATATCCAGAAACCTGTGATATCTGGACACTATAATTTTTATATACGACTCCTGAATAGATTCAGGTTTTACTGGTTCAGTTTTATACTGCGATAATTGAACATGTCCTCACCTCTTCCTTAACAGAGCAATTCAGCTCCTCCACCTCACCTGAAAGAGCAAGACCGCAAAAGGTGATTAGCACTGCAGAAAATAAACATTGGCTGCAATCTCTGGTCCCTACAGGACAACTACAATAGCAGGGTCCTAAAGCATGACGGCAAGAAAATGTTGGGTGTCTCATCCCCTCCTCATCACCCCCTGCCTTCTGGCAAAAGGCTTAGAGCCTGGAAGACAAGGATAGACTTGCTTGAGAATTAGCAAAGCCTCTTGCATTAGCATTAGCACCACCAGTATACCGCTGCCACAGTGCACCTTCGTGTCGTCTCCTTTTTCCCCACGTTACTCATAACATTATTGCACGTTCTATGGAACTACACCTTACATGTATATTTTATGTATGTTTTATGCTACCTGCCTGATGTCATACGTCTGTGTCATACACCAAGAAAAAACACCAAGAAAAAAAATCCTAGTATTGTTAAAATGTGAAAAAAATGTTCAAAAAGTACTGATACTCGGTGGAATGATTTTAGTGTGTATTATATTGAAAACGACAAATAAAATTAGCAGCACTAAGCACTTTTTTTTGTTTGTATAAGTATTATATTGTATAGTAATAATGTAGCCACAAATTTATGTAAACGTATACAAAAGCATATTAAATGTACATTAACTTTGAAAAGCCTGTGGATCGAGTTTCAAGAGGGGAAACTACCACCATTTATCTGTAAATAAGGTATTCAACTGAATTATTCCAGTAAAACACTTCATAAAATGGGAAGAAGCCACTTTGGACAAAATAAATGACTTGGAAAAACGTATTTGGAAAAACACATAAAACAGCTGGTGGACTTCAGGCTGGAGCAGGTGGTGTGACATACGGACGACGACGGGCCAGCCTGCACCCTCTGATCCTTCCTAGGCTGTCCTCAGAAGATAGGACGGGGAAGCAGAAGGGCCTAAATGTTATGTGCAGATGTCGGCCAGAAGAGGGCGCCATCATCTCAACACCGTTTTCTGTGCAGCAGTGCAGCAGCTGTGCGGAGTAGCTAGCAAGGCCAGTTATTTCTAGTTATCGCAGAAACCTTCGGTAGAACTGAAATGTTTTACACGGGTCGATTCAGAACGTTAATCTGTACAGAAACCCGTAATTTGCATAACCCAGTATTAGACTATTTGAGCAAGCCATTCAGAGATGCATTTTTTGTGATCAACCACACATTGGCTGTTAAGTCAATGTAAAAGACACATTTAATTTTTTGTTTTAACTCTATAAATGCATAAAAAAAACATGATTCCAGGATCTGTTTCATAAATTGTAATGTGAATTATATGTACACTATATGGACAAAATTATTGGGACACGCCTCTTAATCACTGAATTCGGGTGTTTCATCACAGGTTACCACAGGTGTATAAAATCAAGCATCTAGGCAGGCAGTCAGGTTAACAAACATTTACGAAGGAATGGTTAATTCTGCAAAGCTCAGTAAATTTAAGTGTGGTGCTGTCCTAGGATGCCACTACTGCAGTGAGTCAGTTTGTGAAATTTCCCCCCCGCTAGGTATTCTACGGTCGACTGTAAGTGGCATTATCGCAAAGTGGAAGTGTTTAGGGTCAACAGAAATCTGGCCACAAAGTGGCAGGCCGTGTAAAGTTACAGAGCAGGGTCACCAAATGCAGAGGCGCATTCACTACCTGCAGAGTTACAAATTTCGCCTGGCATTAACCCCAGTACAAAAATTGTGCGCTGGAAGCTTCACGGAATGGACATCCATGGCCAAGCAGCTGTGTGCAAGCCTCACATCACTAAACACGACGCCAAGTATCAGATGCAGTGGTGTAAAGCGCACCACCACTGGACTCTGGGGCAGTGGAAACATGGAGGGACAAATCACATTTTTCTATCTGGCAGTCTGAGGGACAAGCCTAGGTTTGGGAGATGCCAGGAGAACGTTACCTGCCTGACTGCATTGTTGCAGCTGTAATGTTTTGTGGAGGAGGGATAATGGTATGTGGTTGTTTTTCAAGAGTTGGGCGAGCCCCTTAGTTCCAGTGAAGGGAACTCTTAAAGTCTCTGCATACAAAGACATTCTGGACAATTCTACACTTCCGATTTTGGCGGAACAGTTTGCGGGAGGCCCTTCTCTGTTCCAGCGTGACTGTACCGCACAAAGCAAGGTCCATAGAGACATGGCTGGGTGAGTTTGGTTTGGAGGAATTTCACTGGCTGACAAAGAACCCTAATCGAGGTGGAACCACCATCAAACACCTTTGGGGTAAACTTGAACTTGAACTTGAACGGAGATTGAGAGCCAGGCCTTCCCATCCAACATCAGTGCCCGACTTCACAAACACTTCTCTGGAGGAATGGGTCAAAATTCCCACAGACACAATCCATAAACTTGTGGAAAGCTTTCCCAGAAGAGTGGCAGCTGTTATGGCTGCAAAGGGGGGGGGGGGGCAACTCCATATTGATGCCTATGGATTTAGAATAGGATGTCATGAAAGTTCTTGTAGGTGTAATGGCCAGGTGTCTCAATACTTTGGTCCACATACTGCATCTTTTATGTAATGTTATGTATGTTGTCTACATGAATATCAAGATGTAGGCCTAACTTTAGGTAGAATCATTTCTGATTTTAAAACGAAAAAATATTTTGAACTTAGAAGAATGCCAAATGTTTACTTCCTATATCTGCATTTATTCATTCGCCTACTGAAAAATCAAAGTCACAAATTGTTAGCTGCAGATTTTTTCTGCCAAATAGTACTTGCAGACCTCGGAAAGTAGCATAGCTGGACAGGCCATCTGGCATACTGGGCATTTTCCCAGGAGGCCAATGTGTATGTGGGCCGAAGGGAGAGATCCCCCCCCCCAAATTGGCAAAATGAACTTAATAGCCCTCCCACAGTAGGCAAAATATTACCCATGAGGAGCATTCGTGAGGAGCATTCGTGTCCAACCCCAAAGCCCAGGGCCCAAGTAGGATGTCTGAGGGTACAGAGGTACTTATAAATCAGTAAGGGCCACTAATAAATCATTCAAAAGTAAATGGTATCTTCAAGTGTCAATGGCATCAGAATTGCATCTGTACTTACAGGGATCAGTAAGAGAGCAGTACAGGCTACTGCACCCATACTGGTACACAAGGGCAAAGCACTGTATATGTTAAATGTGGAAATTCTGGTACTTATAGCAGCAAAAACGCAGTGCCAAACAGACAAAGTGCAAATATAGTAGGCCTATACACAGCACAAACAAGAAAACGTTATGCAAAAAAAAAAAAAACTAAAAAGTACACAGTACACAAATAGAACATCCTGAAAAGAGAATACTATAATATTATAGAAATAAATGTTTAGAGATAATAATAAATTAGCGGTGGTAAGACAGATAGATAGATGTGGGGGGAGGTGGTGTAGTGCCTCATGGCAGCAGGCAGGAACGATCCACAGCAGTGTGAAAACACACTGTTGTGGAATGAACCAGTGAAGAAATGTGCTCCAGAACAGCACCCGCTAAAGCAGTAGACAGAATTGCTCATAGTATTGTCCAATTTTGCCCACATCCTCTTCACTACTATTGCCTTCAGTGGGGTCCAGGTCAGTCCTGTGATGGAGCTGCCTTTCCTCACGAGTTAGTTCAGGCATTTGGCATCGCGTGCATCCTTCATCATTGTGTCCAACTGTTGTGAACAAAGCAGGGTTACTCCAAAAGTGGTGACTGTAACAAATAAAACCCACAATGCCTTGTGCCATGATGCCATTGCCACAAGAGCGATTAGTTTTCCGGCTATGGGCATAGTCTGTTTTTAGATGATCCCTGAGAGTCACTGATCATTTTAAACACTGAATACACAACCTCTCCAGACAGACTAAGGGGAAGTTTCAGGACTTGTGCTAAGGTGAGGAGGACAGTATAGGCTGCAGAATACAGCTTGACTAGTGGTGAGACATTTCTTCTCTCCCAGGACCCAGAAGGTACTGCTCCAACTGCCCTGAGGATCCAACCCTGCGGGTCCACTTGTGGTGCCACTGCTGATGGGTTAAGGACCCATCGGCCTCTAGTGTCACTGAAATTTAACTTAGCGTCAAGTTTCTGGAATGATCAGCTATTGGGGTGAGAGGCAGGAGAATCTTGGCTGCTAATTGTATTAATTATGCCCATCATATTAACAATTCAGACAACATGGATTTAAAAGGCAAGAATGTGTGCTGTGAGTTGGAGAACCAGACAGGCATTTCATCATTTTCACCTTGAGCTGGCTTTCTGTCCAGAGTTTCACCAAACCTGTATTTCATGTGCTGGGGTCCAGATCACTGCATATTTAATAGTTAAGCAGGCATGAAAACAGAATGAACAGGATACATATTCCAGTGGATACTGTTTCTGTCTGTACACTGAGGTTTGAATAGTGAGGAAAGAGGATGCTCATTGCATTACATACATTATGACAATCCCTTAAAAAAAGCCAAACATACAACAGCTGACCAGCCAACTGCAATAGAAGGTACAGCTAAATAAATGCAATCAAATTTAGCTAAATTACGTCTATGCAATTATCCAGGTATTAAGTAGGAACTGTTTCGCCTACAGTGAAGTACGCAGATCACAATGACTGAACAATGGGGTCCACGCTGAGGGAAAAAAAAACTACCCGAGGAAGCACAGCCCAGGCGAACATGACCCGTCGGTTCTGGTGGACGACGGCTGAGCCCAGCGCGCTGCCCGGCCGGATCCACGACGGACCTGCCTGCACGACGGTGCCGGGGCAGCTGGGCGGCGGAAGTTAGCGAGCTGGCGCCGGCGGAGGGAGTCGCTCCCACAGCAGCACTTCCGGTCGGCATTTTGTTCCGACAGAGGGAGTCCGTCTGAGTGGCTCCTTTGATCGCCGCGTCGGTCGCCCTCCGTGGCTTCTGCCCCTCTCCTCTCCCGAATTGTTCTCGTAGCCCAGCCGGATTTTAACCGCCGTTTCCAGCAGTGTCGGTGTGGAGCCGCCCGAAGGCGCGGCCCGGGGGATGCTCTCGCCGTCGAAGCAGTCGCGTTTGCAGTGAGTCGGAGGAGCGGAGCCGCGGCCCGAATCGCTGTCGTGTTTCTCCGCGGAGCGGTGAGGGACTGACGGGGCGCCGCCACCGACCGCCCGCTTCTCCTCGCTAACAAACACAGGCAGGTAAACCTCTCGCCTTTTATTACGGTTTCCCTAAACGGTCGTCCTCCGCCAGCGGGATTTCTGTGTAAACTCTCAAAGCCGGTTGAGCGCAGCTGAACCGGCGAGGGCCCCGCCAGCGAATCGGCCCAACTCGGTTCGGTTCTTTATGGCGGTCCGGGTCACAATTGTGTGCCCGCCGAGATGCGCGGGGGCGCGGTGTAGTCTGATACGGCGAGCCCGAGGACTGGAGCTGCGGGAGGCCATAGCAGGCCGCTGGGGGGGGGGGGCAGCCTTTCACATGATGGAGGAGGAAAATAAAGAGTCCCTCGAATGGCGTTCTGGTTCGGCGGCGCTGGCGGATCCGAATCTGGCGTTTCCGGCAGTTTAGTACCGTCACTGAGGGTCAGCCGAGACGGGCCGAGTGCCCAGCGGGGGCGGTAGTGGGCTCGCTAGCGGCCGGCTAACCCGCTCGGCTTCGAAACAATGAGCTGGATGACTGGCTAGGCTAGTCCGCTAACGGGCCGGGCGCCCCGCAGGCGAGGAGCGCTGGAAACCTCAGCTCGGCGTCGTCGCCCGTCGATTGGACGGGGCGCCGGACACTTGGCGGGCTGGGAGAAGGCATTGCTTCAACCTTTCTTGTCCGGATATCACAGACTTTGAAAGGCAAGGCGAAGGCAGCCCGTTGTGGGTGTCATTGGCCGGCCTCGGTTGTCCCTCTTGTCCCGCTTCAGGTCCCGGCGTCTGACGACATGGCCTGTCCCAGTGCGAGACCCCTTCACGGTGACCTGGGGTTGAAAGTCATGACCTAATGGATATAGGTGACCGTGGTTCGTTGCGCGCTGTGGGGGTTTGTGTCAGGCCGGTCCACACTATGGGGGCCCACGGTTCGAGGGGCTCCCTGATGTCCCTGTTTACCCTGCAGGCAGCCATGGTTTCTGTCCCTTGATTTTAATTTTTGCGGAATACCGTTAAAGTAACATATATAAGTGATAATCGTCATCCAGTGTTGTCATTATTTTCATCTAATTTCATGGATGTAATGCTAGATAAAACATTTGGTGTGTAAATACGAGTGAGCCTGGAACACACAAGTAGGGACCGGGCGAGCAGTACTTGCCTAGTTCACACCGTCCCCTGCCATCCCCCACAGGAGGTTCCCCAGCATGGGAAGTGACTGACTGTCCGAAAGAGGCCAATCATCCACTGTACATGTAATACTAGGCTGACGGGGCAGAGTTCTGGGTACAGTCATGTTTGAAAGAGTGCATGGACCCTTCCATACCTAGGGAATGGCCAGCAGCCACCAGTCCATCTCTCTTCGTCTTGCCCCTGCCCCCTTGCATTCCAGTCTTTGTTTTGCTGGTCATATCCTTTCACTCACCTGGTTGTGGGTGAAGTGGGAATCAGGCCCCTTGTCACGAAATCTGTCTCCCTGAGATCTGGATCCCCGTGTTCTCACTTTCTTTAATGTCCTTTGTTTTGGTTGTATGATCTTTTCTTTGCTCATTTGCGGAGTTTTTCTCTCTCTCTCTCTCTCTCTCTTCCCTTATAACAGACTGAAGTCAGTGACGGGATAAATGTTTACGTAGTAATAAGGTCAGCTGCCTTATTGTGTTAATTTTTTGTACCACCTGTATTAAGAGAGTTTTGTTCCCTCTTTTTTTAAGCAGACGGTCAAATATAATGTGAATGTGACGAGAAACAACTTTGGTCAGTTTGAGACTCTTCTAGCCTTTAGTGTGACCATAAGGAAACGTTTGCACGAAGGACGTTTGCAGCTTCCCTGAACCCTAAGCCTTTTGCAGTCCCCCGTGTGTGCTTGTGATATGCAGGTAGCTAACTGGCCGTCAATGATTATCATATCTGCCGTGCATCAAATGGCCCATCTAGGTGCCAGATTGTTTACATTTATATGTTAATTAAAACATGAAAGCTGTCCCATGACCTCCTGCTTTCTCGTTGCCATTGTCAATCTTCCCTTTCAATATGTTTAAGAGCCTGAGAGACGCTTTCTTTCAGATTACGTGAACTCACCTCCCAGCTGACATCTAACCGTTAATGGGCTGCAATCTTGATATACCACAGATTTTAATATATCGCAAAGAAGTGGACTTAGTGTTTGATTGCTTCTTGATGTGTTTTTTTTCTTTCTCTTGCATCTGCAAGTTTGGAATTTGCCATTCGGCTGACTTAATAGTGTAAGGTCCATCTCCCCTGATCATTCTGAAGCTGGTTAGCTGCAGCCATGCAGGTACGCCTCACCTGAAAGGTGCCCCAGAACTGCTTGATAGCTGGAATGTAACAGAAGACCATTAGATGCCTGGGAGGCTCCACCATCTGCGCCGCCCTCTACTTTTTGTTTATATTTTTTTTTTATTTCAGCTGTTATCAATCAAATGTATGAACGGGCGAAGCATCTGATGTGTCACTTAAATTATTAGAATTGCATGAATCTAAAAAGTAGGAAATATTTAGACTCTCGGGTATTTTACAGTGTGAACAGCTGTTAGTATGCATATAGAAGTGTGAATAAATGAGACTGTCAAGCATGCAGTGGTTGTGCTACCAGCAGACATGCGATTCGGATGCACCACACTTCTGTGTGCTTTTACCAAACTGGCTTTACAAGCTGACTTTTGCATGGGAACCAAAGGGAATTAACTGGCTAGTGACTTGTTGGTCAGCAGTTTTTCTTTTCAGGAAAAAAAAACGGAAAGATGAAAAGTGCTTCTACAACGAGCCTTAAAATGAAGAGTTTGTGTTTTTCTTTTTAATGCCTTGGCTTTCATTGGACTTGAGCCTTGCTGTCTAGTAGCACAGTTGAATGCTGCGCTGTTTCCTGACTGTAGGCTTGGATTCAGAAATGCTGCAATATTATTGGTAGTATAGCCCCGTAAATAGGAAGCAGGGGGTGATGGAGTGCAGTTTCTCTGTCAGCCATTTTGCCGGGATGTTTGAATTCCCTGTGGAGAAAATCATATTCTTCAGGGTCCTCATGTAATTCCCCAGAAGGTGCGAGCTAGGACCCCACAGCATGGATGCCTCCTGCCGGCAGCTGCTTCTCTCTCAGAAATTCTGCTAGAAATTTGGCCACAGACACGGGCTTCATCTGTATTTTTAAGTCTGTGAACTCTGTGACGCTTTGGGCTGGGTGTAAAGCAATATCTGTAGTCACTGGAAGGTAAAACTTCATAGAAATATTCGCTAATCTCTGTTTTGTAACAATGAGAGATTTTAGTGGTCATGACGTGCAGCTGCTGGCAGCTGGCATTGCCCGTTGTTTACGCCCCAGCTGAGCCGTGTGAGCCAGAGCAGTGGTAGAAGCCGCCCACTGATTCGCATCTCAAACAGGAAGCCGGCCGGAGAACGACGGCGGCTGTGGCGGGGAGCACTGTGCGACACTGGGCACGCAGTGTCAAATAAAACACACACAAAGCAGGTGTCTGTGTTCTGGTTACTCGTTGTGGTGCTGATTGGACTAGTACTGATACCCTGCACCTGAGGCAAGGGCCTAAGGGCTGGATGTGTGAGCATGGAACAGTGCTCCAGTGAATCACGACAAGTCACTAAGTCCTAGTTTCACATGTCTAAGTTGCACATTAAACAGTTTGTGCCATGATAATTATCTTCCTAGGTAGTGTGTTTGTGCTGCAGTTTTTGAGATTTTTTTGTTGCCTGTGTTGGACTGTCCTGGATGTAGATAAGCGATATGGATGATGGATAGATCGATTTGTGGTTCTTTGTTCATAATTGTAATTCTGCGTACCCCTTGACCCCGTCTGCTGGGATGGGTCATCAGCTCTGATGTCCTGCTTGTCCCACTACTTTTACTGGCACTGGCAGCCTCCTTTCCTGCCCCAGCCAGCCCAGCTGTAGGTGGCGCTGTGCTAGTGCCAGATGTTTACCAGCTGGACAGATTCCCTGCTAGTTTGACAGTCTTTGTGACGATGGCCTAACGGACGATTGATCCGTGAATTAATGCAAATGACGACAGGGGCGCCGGGCGGCGCGGGGGGGGGGGGGGGGCGGGGGGGGGGGGGGGGGGGGGGGGGGGGGGGGGGGGGGGGGGGGGGGGGGGGGGGG
>JABFEA020000119.1:21503893-21526323 GCA_019775915.2 Cyphomyrus plagiostoma | reverse complement strand
CCACCCGCCCTGCACCGCGCAGCCCCACATGGTGGAATTTGTCATATCTAAAGGGGTTGTGCAGGACTCCATGGGTTTTTTGGCAGGACTCCAGACAAAAACTTTGAGAACCACTGTTGTAAGTGTGAATGAACCAAAAAAATCCCTCGTCCACTACTGCAAAAATGGCTGATTGTCCAAGTGCAATCATCTCCATTATTTTAGTAGAGTCTTTAGCTCTGGAGTAGTTTAAAAATCAGCTAAGATTTATACATCGGCCCAAAGCCGACATCTTAATTTGTCATGAATATTGGCTGATCCTGATATGTTATCCAATGTATTGTGCATCTCTAGCTGCATCTTCACTTGTTTTCAAAAATCCCTTTCTGCCATAGATTCAGCAGAAAACCTCTCATCATGTCCCATGAATAATTTCTACTAATCTTGTAAGATTTCTGTCAGTCTTCTTTTCAAAACTCCATCTGTCCATGTAACTGCTTATCCTAGTCATAGTTCACGTGTGTGAGTTTAAGTCACACACTGACTGTTTCAGTGTTGTAGTTGGGAGATGCGTGTTAAGGGCTGGTAGCACAGAGCCGGGGTCCAGGTTGAAGGGCTCCAGGTCAAACGTGATCTCACACAGATTCCTGGCTGAAGTCCTTGTGCTGGGTGATGGCATCTATGGTGCAGTTCCTGTGTGACGGACAGCTTAACTCCCCTAAGCCTCTGGTTACCCTGGTGCTTTGTTGTACCGGGGCGCGCTGGGACGCTAACACCGTTCCTGGTGGATGCTGTGATGAGCTCATCGTGCAGATATGCATTATGCTGGGCCAACGGCCGTCACCCAGAAAACAGATCCGCCGTGGTTCTGCTGTTGCAGGGTCCCGCCCCGCGTGGGGCCTGTGAGGGCAATGCCTGCATCAGCCAGACTCCGGGATTCAGCCGCTTGCTGCCTGGAGCTCATTCCCTGTGGCTGTGGTGACATCTTTGGACTGTTCGCTTGGCATTTGTGGGATCACGTGAAAGTGCGTCTCAAGCCCAGCCCTCAGTTAAAGTGGTGAACGTGCACGTCTGCTTTCTCCTGGGGGTGTTTTCGTCAGTGTCTTCTGGGCTCGTGACTTGGCACAGTGCAGTATTAGAGGCTGCTGGCTCAGTGCATCATATTGTGACTTAAACTGTTTTTGATTTAACAAGATATGTGTCTTTGGCATTCAGTTATGTTCCTGCTTGGGTGTTAGTTCTGGTAGTGGGAGAGCAGCTTTGAAGAATTGCTCGTGTGCTTGGCTTCATAATTGGGTTTTGTGGCAGTGGGCGATGTGCTTTGCTGTGTGAGGTGCCCCTTTCGAGAGCTTGCCATACTCTCCCATAACATTGCCCTCCGCTGAAAACTATATATGTCATCTTTTGACAGTTGTGACTTTCAGCTTTAGATTGAATACACCCATTGACGTTTCATCTATTTAACTAGTATTTGCGTTTATAATAGTTACCGTTTGTATTCGCAGTGGTGCTTTGTGTGGGTTATTTTTACACTAATTTTAACTTAATGTTGATAGCCAGATTTACATAATCACAAATAGCAATTTTGTTACTAGGTGACATTGTATATTTGCCTTACTGACAACAATACATTTAAAGTAAGTCCATTTAAAACAATCACTGATGGCTGTGTAAAGAGGTATATGTTTGTGGTGCTATTTTAGATCTATTTTGTAAAGTAGTTTCTGGGACAGTGAGGTTTTTTTCATGTTTCTCAAATAATGGATT
Source organism: Cyphomyrus plagiostoma (assembly GCA_019775915.2). Lineage (NCBI taxonomy): Eukaryota > Metazoa > Chordata > Actinopteri > Osteoglossiformes > Mormyridae > Cyphomyrus > Cyphomyrus plagiostoma. Next base: position 21,524,577 of record JABFEA020000119.1, on the reverse strand, counting down.
TTTTAGGGATGTGTGTGTTTTTTGTTGGACAGCGACAGTAATCAGGTTTCAGAGGACCCAGCTCCACACATTCACTGATGTCTAAGTGTGAAATGCCATGTGGGTCTCATTCAGGTCTGAGGGGCTAATAACAGGGCAGCTTTCTCCTGCACCGCTGTGGATTGGGCGTCTTGGTTGTCAGGCGATCTTCATGCCAAAGACTGATGCACTGTGTTCTATCTAAGTGTCCAAAAGCCACTGCTCACGGTTCCTGGGAGTTCCCATGGCTTCTCTTGCCTGGCTCATTCTTCAGTGGTTCTCTGATTAAAGTGCTTTTGTTCACACAGTGCACCGCTCACCTCGGCCGGCCACTGGAGGGTGCAAAACGCTCCGACTCAGGAGCTGCCACTCACTCGTCCTATCAGATTACCTCCTGCACCTTGGGCACTGTTGGGCCTCTTGTGTCATTTGTTTGTCATGGCTCAAAGCATCCCGCTGTTGGAATGTAACTTGGTGGTTTTTATTTCAGGATGTTCATATAGCTCAATGAGTGAGGGAAATGTGGCATGCGTGTGTGTGCTGGAGGAGTCTCTCAATAGTGACTCACTGAATCAGAGCTCTCAAGCTTGGAATCTGCCGCAACGTGATTCTTGTCAGTCATTTCAGTGTTGGACATCATCAGTATCCGTTTTACCGTAGCTCGCTGTGGTTTACCATACTACAGATGCCACACTTCTATTTACTAGCAATTTACTAGCAATCTAACTGATCATCTGTTTGTCAAATGAGCATTTTGCTGTATGTACATACTCATTACAGGTGTTGCTTTACAGTACAGTTTTCACTCCCTGGGAAGCTAATGGATGGTCTGTTTTGATAATCAGTCTTAGCATTGCTGAACCTTCAGACTCCCTGAGCATATATGAATTATCCAGTCCTATCCGTACTCACCCCAGATTACTCTGTATTAGTGCTAAGAGTCGTCATGGTACTTTTACTAAACGGTCCGTGCTTGTCAAGTAGTGTGACTGGCTGAAAATTTTGTGTGATATTGGTCGAAAGTGCTTTTACCGATTCCATTTCCTTCATTCTGCCAGTCACATCTTGTTTACTGGCTCCCTCTGTCTCTGATTTTGTAAAGCTGAGCTTTGATGCTTCTGACGGCAGAGTGTCGTGTCACATTCTGTTTGTGTCTGGTGCTGTTACGCACTACAAGATGGGACTGAGTAGTACTACAGAATGGTCTCTAGCTCCTCCTTCGCCGGGCGGGCAGCGTGTAAACCTGCACTTTCGTGTGAATTGCATGTTTGCCTTGGCCCCTTTAGTCTTTGCCTTGCAACGGTCACCTGCCGTGGCACGTGCAGCAAGCAGCACTGGCTAAGCTGCCCCCCCCCCCCCCCCAGCTCACCGGCAGGTGCGTCTGCCAGAGGGTCAGGGAGAGAAAGCACCTGATCGCGGGGTCTCTGCTCAGCGGCTTCCTGTGGGTGGGAACCAGGTGTGAGCGAGCCCCTCACCTGCGGATGGTATGTGGGGTCAGCCTCGCAGTCGGACTGGGGAGGGCCGCACTGACGGGCGTTTCTCTCTTTGCAGCACTTGGGAGATGTGAGGTTCGGAGAGACGCCGCCGACACCGAGCGACCTGTGCACCGACGCGAGTCTCAGCCCATCTTCAGCATGAATGGGGACATGCCTCATGTTCCCATCACCACTCTCGCTGGGATCGCTAGCCTCACCGACCGTAAGTATGACTGGGTCTGCACGTGCAGGCATGTGCAGAGTGGGTGCTGGCTGGGGGGGGGGCTGTTCTCCTATGCTGCACACGGCAGTGGATTACACTCTTCGGGGAAGATTTTTTTTTTTTTTTTTGTGGATCGCCTTTTTCTGCCCGGGAAGAATTTTAATCCTGTGGGACTTGTTTGGATTACCTGTTCTTGGGCTTGGACTCCCCTGGAATTCTGCAAGAAGAGCAAGAGCCATTGGGAAGGATTGTTGGTGCCCGCCAGCTGCACAGCCAGCCTCCTGCGCCAGCCGGCCCGCTCTGCGCTCTCTGCAGCTAGGCGTCCCTCTGCCCCCATGCACCTCTGAATAGCCAGTCACCTCACGTGTTTCTCTAGCATATTGTGGCTAAATGTCCGGGGATAGCAAACAGGCCGGCGCTGTTGGAATAAGTTGGCGGATACTACAGTGTGTGTGTGTGCATGCATTTGACTCAGGGGGCGATGTGGGGTGGGCCCCACAGTCCGGCCCGCACGCCTGTCAGCATGGCACGTCGGCAAACACTTGGAGCTGCTCTGTGGATAGCAAAACACCCCTCCCAATTGGTGTTCTGTTGGCCCGGTGTCAGCTTGATCCGAGTGGAATACAGAAAAGGGGCTTAGAATCTGTTTGATAAATAGTTAAACAGAAGTAGATTTAACTGCAGGGATGATGAGGGATGGGGACTCGCTGTGAGGTTCGATGACATGCAGTGTCGGGGTGATGCGCTGACTGCTGCATGCTCAGTATCTATCCCGCACTCTGCGTTAACTGTATGATTAACAGTGATCACCCTGTGCTAGTTTGATGAGCAGGTCCCTGTGATCTATTGGTGTGGCTCTATTGCGAGTGAAAAGGTAACAAGCAGTATTTCTGTGTCAGACATCAATGTAACCTGTACCAGATACACTATATGTCAGAGATAATGGATAAAGTAATGGAGATGCTAATCATTTTCCGTAGCGGAGGTCAAGGTATTTTGTTCCTCTTTCATTGCGTAGAATTAGGGTTGCCACTTTCACTCTGAAGAATTGGTTCAAACTGGGACGTAGCATTAAATTTCACAGTACAGGATCGCTGTTTATGTCAATGGTTCCACAGAATGGAAAAAAAAAAAAATAGCTTTGTAACGTTATTCTGCAGAATTTCATCTCCGGCACCCACTTTGCTCAACAAGGGGCTCTGGGGTTAGCTAGTATTAAAGAAAAATAATCTGGTGATCGGTACTGGTCAAAATTTCCGCATCGATGAACCCGTAGTTACAGGTACAAACATTTGGTGGTTTCAGAGTGGCTGCTAGCTGGCTAATGGCAGAAACCACGTTAAATGCTAAATGTTAGTTCTGACAACAGAAAGGAAACACTCATTTGACCATTCAGTTAGGTTAACCCAAACAGCCTTACCAAAACTTCCAGTACCAAAGTAGCCAGTGGGTTCTTTTCTGGTACTTCAGTACTTTGTGGCCGGACTTAAAAAGCCAAACTTTAACTGCAATCTGGTTGGAAGAACCAGAGATCGATAACATAAAAAGAAAAGTATTTTGTTTAATATAGTAGGGCAGTGCAGTATTGTAAAAATTCTACATACGGTAATGTGTTCAACACAGATTTCTCAGAAACCTATCAAGGAATGGTTTAAACAGCAAGGATGCAAATGTTTGTCTCGGCTAACTGGCGAAGTTAGAATTGCATGTGCATAACACGTGATGTTGGCATATCGCACATCATGCAGCTCTGTGGTATGCCACGGCCCTTTTTCTAATTCAGTGCAAAATACTTGCCTGGCGTTGTTTAGTCATTCAGCAGCAGCACCAGATTTTATGCCAGTGAAAAACCCCACACCTTGAAGTACCAAGAATACAGTACCTGGTGCGGTGGGAAAGCGCCATTTTAAAGAGCATGCAGAATTATGGGATGCTTGAGTCTGTGAGGAAAAATGGGAGTGCTTGTTTGAGCCAGGTGATGGAATACAGTGCAACTGTTGTAATTCAGAAATGAGATGAGGTTTGAATCAAGATCGCTGTTTTTTTTTTTTAAACAATTATTTATGCAGCCCTACTTATTAGTTCTTCATAAAAGCTAATTTTGTGGTGTCATTCTTATTTCCACCAAGAATTTGCTGTCTTCAGTACTAGCTAAAGGTGGTTTTGACACTTTTGTTATAAATGTTGCTCAACTGGACAAATACACATTAGCTGTATGCATGATGCTAACTTGTGGATAGCCCTTACCTGCATAAATGGGCAGTGTGCGGCTTTATGAGTTAGTGCCCATGACCGGAAATTTGCAGGTTCAAATCCCATGGTTGCCAGAGTGAATTCACCATTGCATCTTTGTGCAAGGCCCTTAGCTCCAAATGGTCCAGGGACTGGCTGACTCTGCCTTCTTAAATATGCTGCTTTTCCACTGCGACCAAGTACTAAGCTGTAACCATGCTGATATGGCCTGCTTTCTAGGAGGGCCAAAAGCATCTGATTGGTCGAAATGCACACAGTGATGCCAGTGTTCTGCACATGGATTATCTGAAGGAAAAGCGCCTATTCTATATATTATTAATTTTTAGCAGCATTGCACATGTACTGATGCATTCCTTATACCTAGAAACCTACTTTAAAAACTACTATAGAGCAGCTGAATGGAATGGATTCGTAATTCAACTTCACACAAGCGAATGCTAATTCCACTTGGGTTTGATGCTGACATAATACGGCAATTCATAATACGGAAGTAGCACTGCAGTAAATAATTGCATTAATAGCAATAATAATAATTGCACATAGTAAATCATGATGTACAGCGTGTGAACAGTAAATAAGTGTTTCTTTTGCTCTCCTAACCTGGCAGTGCCAGTGAGCTGACCCTTCTGCAGTGGAAAACCGAAGTGAGCTGGAACCATGTTGTAATTAGCTTCTCTTTGGTACAGCTCAGGTACTGGTTGGTTCCTGTATGCCAGTGGAAAAGCACCAAAACACATTGCTTTGGATAAAAGCGTTTTGCAAAATAAATGTACATGTTTAGATGCAGCATAAGTGATAAAATACAATCACAAACTCTTCTGAAGTCCCTTTTGCTACTATTCCCACTTTGAGAGAACAGGCGGCAGACGTAACAGCAAGCATTCTCACTTTTAAAATGCAGGAACCTGAAACGTCAGTCTGAAATGACTTGATGTAATGAGGAAGAGGCCTATCGCGGGAGCTGTCTGTTTGGCTCATCAGTGGATGAGTGTCTGGCAGGAGTATTACCCTCTGTAAGCGAGTTAGTCAGCACACCGTTAAGCTCTGAGGACCTGCCCTGCTTCCCTAGCTACCGTCTGCAGTGACACCCTCATGGCTGTAGGCATAGGAGAGGCCTGTGTCTCCAACCCTTTATTTACCTTTGGAAAGATGATTGGTTCATGTACAGTAGAGTCGTCAAGCAGACAAAGTGAGAATGTTGAATGAGAGCTATAAATAAAAAGCAACCTTTGTCTCATAATGGTTCTTCAGAAGTCTTTGGGGGCCATAGACACCAGTGGACGGTTAGGTCCATCCGGCATGGGCAAAATCATCTGTTGTAAGCTCAACCGGTGGCTCTGGTGCTCCAGGTGTCGCTCTCTGTATCAGAACGAGGTCAGCAGACTTACTGGTTTGACTCTGTGATGAGTGTTTACTGGTATGGCACCAGCGATCAGTACTGGTTCTTATTGCCTGTTATATTAGAGAGGGTGTGTGACTCAGCCGTTTGAGGGGTCTGTGGGTTCGAATCCCATGGAGTAATCATGACCATTGGGGAAGACCTTCAACCATGAGCTCTGACCCCAAAACTTCTCCGGTAACATACAGGTGTTGATGCTGGGCGATGACCACCATGCTTCCATTCTCTGTAGCAATCACAAGTGTAAACATCTTATACAATGTTTAACAATATATCTTAGTGTTTTTTTTTTTTAAATGTTTAACCAAATAAACTGTATTTATTTACTTTTCAATTGCTGGTATTTAGTTACAGTATCTATTTACTTATTTAGTCAGTGACAGTATTTAATGTATCATTTTCATATTGAACTTATTTTCCACTTACAGTGGTTCATTGGAACGTAGCTCCATTGTAAGTCGAGCACCTGTCCTAGAGTGTGACAAAGGCTCTCTAATCTGCATCTTCTGTCTGAGATGCCAGAGCCAGATGCTGTTTTTTTTTTTTAACTTTAATACTGCGTTATGCTGGGGAACTGGTCCTTTCTGGCCTTTCACGTGTTCTTTAATCGCACGAAACACCACTCGGCTGTGATGCACAGAAGCTGCGAGGCGGCCCCTGTTCAACCACCCTCCTCAGAACCCTGTCGGCCTCTGTCTCTGTCTGCAGTGTTGAACCAGCTGCCTTTGCCCTCTCCCCTTCCTGCCACCACCACGAAGAGCCTGTTGTACAATGGGAGGATCGCGGAGGACGTCACCTGCCTGCTGGGCTGCAGGGACGAGAGCCTGGTGGCCCAGCTGGCCCAGAGCCTCAGCCAGGTCTCCACCGAGCACATGTGAGTACTGCGCTAAAGACACCAGAAACACTGACAGACTTCCGGTTCAAAGTGATTTACATTATTAGTAGCTTTTCTGTCAGTAGCTCATCTAGGGTCTAGGAAAGTGAGCGCAGTGACACAGGCTAGCCTTGTATCGTTCAGTTTGGTTCTTGGAGTCCTGCTCACCGTGCCTCTGTGCCTTCCTCCAGAGAGCTGAAGGACAACCTGGGCAGCGATGACCCCGAGGGCGATGTCCCTGTGCTGCTGCAGACAGTGCTGTCCAGAAACCCCAACATCTTCAGGGAGAAAAGTAAGTCCGTACCCTTCGCAGCCACAGGGGGGCGCCCTTCTGGCTCACACTCTGACAGCCTTCTTAAGCTCTGCTGACGCAGGGCACAACAGAATCCGAGAAACCATTTTTCTGGTCTCCCCAGTCTGATCCCAGTCCGGGATTTCTATTGTTGCTGATTCCCCCAGCGGCTCTTCCCTTACGCCGAGGTCGCTTCCTGTTCGAGTGACTGGCTGGCAGCCTCCAGCCTCACGCTTTTCATGTAAATTTCATTATACGCTGCTTCTCCAGGTATCATGCAGCAGCCAATGATGCCGCAGTATAAGATGTCCCAGAATTCCATGCATGGCAGCTCGGCGTCCACAAACTACCAGCAAACCACTATCTCACATAGCCCTTCCAGGTAGGTGCTCACATCTTGCTAATGCTAATCCAGCACCACTCCTAGTCTCCTCCTTCTAGATCCATGTGTTTGCAGCAGTATTTCCGATGTTCAGCACGGCCCCTTCTCTCCCTGCCAGTCGCTTTGTTCCGCCCCAGACGAGTTCAGGCAGCAGGTTCCTGCCCCAGCAAAACAGTCCAGTTCCGAGCCCCTATGCCCCCCAGAGCCCTGCCGGCTACATGCAGTACCCCCACCTGCATGGCTATGGCCAGCACCAGCAGATACAGCAAGGTGAGTTAACCGTGTGTCGGGCCACTATCCCCTGTCCCTCCGCTCTAATGACAGTGTGCTCCTTTGACTCCCATGTGCACACGTCCCTCCATGTGTCTCCCCGGCAGCCATAGAGCTGCATGGCTCACGCTTGGTCATGGCTCCTGCTTACTCGGGTCGCCCCCGGTGTTCCACACGGCCCTTTCTCCTGCTCCATCCTCAGCCTTCCCTTCACCAGAGCCTCTCCACCCCAGCATTAGTTGGGGGGATGGGGTGGGGCAGGGAGAGACAGCAATAGGTACCTCATGTGTGGAAACCACCAAAATCTGTTTCCCCTCACGCAATGCTTATGTTGCCCCGATCACATTTTTCTTCCGTGCAGCCTGCTTAGGGTCTTGGCATGACCAGCTTCTGCCTGTCCTATGAGAGCCTCTGAGCCGTTTGTAGTCGATGGGCGTTGACAATGACTGTGCTATCTCTTTCCATGTCAGTGGCCAGTCCCATGGTGCCTGGTGGTATGAGGAACATCCACGACAGTAAGGTGTCAGGGCAGCTATCAAGTAATTCAGCCAATCACCACGCAGATGGAGGCAGGCATGGATCCAATGAAGACTACATGAGCATTGTCCACAGGCTGGGAGCAGAGGTAAGTCCATGCATTATGTTGCGAGGGTCCTTGCACTTCCTGAGCAGGTGCAGCTACTTTCTGCTTCTCGTTCTGGACGTTTGAGCATAACTGTCAGGTGACCGTGACCACTTTGTCATTTCAGGAGGGCGACCCCTCCATGAGGAATCCCTCCTTCCCCCTTCGCTCCCCACAGTCTGTGTGCTCCCCCGCAGGCAGTGACGGGACACCTAAAGGTAAGTGCAGGACCCTGGCTAAAAAGGCCATTCACTTTCCCCCTGTAGTTTGCAGGAAATGTACAGGTTCTCCAGACTATGTTGGGAAAGTCGAAAATTATAAACCCGAGTATGTTTATCGGCTATAGGTGGCGAATGTTGCCGGTGCAATGAAGTTTTTATAACATGCACATGCTGTCTCTGCAGCTGGGTCCCGCCCTCCGCTCATCCTGCAGTCTCCGCCTCCCTATGCCTCCCCCCGTGACGCGGCCCCTGACCTCTTACTTGACTCCCCTGAGCGCAAGAAGAGGCAGAAGAAGCTGAGCAAAGAGGAGAAGGAGCAGGCGGACAAAGCGGCCATGTACGACATCGTCAGCTCCCCCTCCAAGGACTCCACCAAGCTCACCCTGCGGCTGTCCCGTGTCAAGTCCTCCGAGCTGGACCCATCGGGCGAGTTGCCGGCTGGCATGGAGCCGGGCTTCGACCCGGAGGGAGATGTGCCCGTCAACAGCTTGCCATATGGTGGCGCCCAGCTACTGCACGCGCCCCAGGAGCCTGGAGGCCGAGCTGGATCGGGTCAGTACCTGGCGGCAGGCGAGTCGGCCGGCTACCTGCAGGCCCCACAGGTACCTGCGCTGCCCAACGCTGGGGTACTCCCAGCCAAGGAGCCCACGCACGGGGTGGCCAGCAGCACGCCCTATGATGAAGTGGAGATGGATGCGCTGGCCGAAATTGAGAGGATAGAGCGCGAGTCGGCCATTGAGCGGGAGCGCTGTTCCAAGGAGGTGCAGGACAAAGGTGTGTGATGCCGTCAGGACCTTGTCTCTGTCTCCTTGTCTCTGTCCCCAGTCCCCTGTCTCAGTCTGTGCTGAGGGATAACAGCAGTAATATTGACTGAGGTTCTCTCATTGCAGACAAACCTCTGAAGAAGCGGAAGCAAGATTCATACCCTCAGGAACCCGGGGCAGGTGGCACAGCAGGATCCACGGGCGGCCCTGGAGTGGGAGGTGGGGGAAGCGCTGGGAACAAAATGGCCCCGCAGGAGGCCTGCGCTGCCGGCAACGGAGCCAGCCGGCCTGCCCTGATGGTGAGCATCGACCTGCTGCAGGCTAGGCGGGGCGAGGCCCAGCTGGATATGTGCTTGGCAGCACCAACCCCGGCTTTTGATGCCCAGAGGCTGCCTGAGGAACCCCGGGGGGGACCTGCTGCTGACAGGGCTGACCCCGGCGCCATGCTCCAGCTAAAATCTAACCGGGATTCTGGAAAGAGGAGGCTGGATGGGGAGATGCCGAAGGCTGCGGACGGGCGGCCTGAAATCATCAAGCAGCGAACGGAGACGCCGAAGAAGGGGAGTGTGGAGACACCCCGGCCGAAAGACCAAGGCGACACCACGAAACACAGACAGGACAGCCGGCGGGACACTCCTGGCAAGCTGCTGAATGCCGACAAGCGGACGGAGCCCTCCAAACACAGACACGACGGCAGGCTGGACACCCCCAAGGCCCGGCCTGAGGGCAGGGGGCCTGAAGCGCCTCGGCACAGGCCAGAGGAGCGCTCTGCCATGACTGAAGCCGTGAGGCGGGATGGCACCGAGGGCCACCGGGGCAGCGCCATCGGTGATCCGGCTCGCATCCGGAGACCCGACACCCCTAAATCCAGCAGGGGGGAGCCAGACTCTAGGCATGGGCGAGATAGGGACCGGGAAAGGAAACATGGAGATGTTCGGGACCGGCGGTCCCCAGAACAGCGGTCCCGGCCAGACAGCCCACGTGTGAAAAGCGATCCGGCCGGCTGGCCACAGCCAAGCTTCAAATCTCCACACCGGAAGGAGGAGAGGAGGCCCGGGGACAGTAGCAGGAGTCGCTCCGAGGGCCACAGGCAACCGGACAGCAAGCCCGGGGAGTTCCCCTCGTATCTCCTGGGGGGCAAGTCAAAAACGCTGGGTAACTTTGTTATCCCGAAGATCAAGCGAGACAAGGATGGCAACGTGGTGTCAGAGCGGCGGCCCGGCGAGGCCTTGGGCGAGTGCCAGGCCAGGATGGAGCGTGCGGAGCTGGTGCAGGACCTGCAGAAGGGTGCCAAGCCTGTGGTGGTGCTGCAGAAGCTGACGCTGGACGAGGTGCAGCGCTTCATCAGGGAGAAGGAGGACTGCAATGCCAGGAGCTCCAAGTCGGGCAAGAGCAGGCACTACTTGGACAAGACTGGCAAGGGTAGGTGGCCACCAGCCTTAGCCTGAAACAAGGTACAACGTTGTATGACACCTTGTGTCAACTTGTTCGCTTTTGTCGCAAAGGGTAAGCGCTTAACGTTCGCTCGTTGCCGCCCCTAGGTGGCATGGACCCGTCAATCCTGCAGGAACTCCCCCCACACCTGCTGGCTGAAATCGAATCCACCATGCCGCTGTGTGAGAGGGTCAAAATGAACAAGCGCAAGCGCAGCACTGCCAATGACCGGCCGAAGTACGCCGAGGTCAGCTCCGAGGACGACAGCGAAGGCGCGACCGACTGTGAGTAGCCAGTGAGTGACTGTGAGCGTTTGTGCTCAACGGGGTGTCAGAGCATAACTCCAGGTCGTGTCTGTTGCACCCAGCTGCCCGTAAACGGCACAAGAAGGACCGCGACCGAACGTGGGAGTGTGAGGAGCGGGAGTCCCGGCGGAACAGCTGGGGCCATGAGGGCCGCAGGGGGTCTGGCAGCCGCCAGCGGGAGCGCAGTCCGGAGGACTCAGACATTGAGTCGCCCCCACCCAACCTGAGCGACTGTGAGTGCCCCCTCCAGTCTGGTGATCAGGACTGGAACAGGAATCTGGGTCTGATGTTTCAGTGGTGAACGTGTGGTGGAGGGGTGGGGGGGTACCAGTCAGTGGGTGTGAGTTGGCCCTTTGAGGGGATGGGCTCAAGTTTGCCCTGTTGACAGTTGTATGACAGCTCAGGTACTTGGTGAAGCACATGAACAGGACTCCTCTGTCTGCCTTACAGTGGCCAGAAAGATGAAGAAGAAAGAGAAGCAGAAGAAGCGAAAGGCTTATGAACCGAAGCTCACTCCAGAAGGTACCTTCATAACCTTTCTGCGTAGTGACACCAGGCCTGTAAGTTGCTGTCATGTGTGGTGTGATCTGTGTGTTTTATCTTCCTCCCTCAGAAATGATGGATTCCTCGACATTCAAACGTTTCGCAGCAAGTGTGGATAACATCTTGGAGAACCTGGAGGACGTGGACTTCACTGCTTTGGGTAGGGGACCAGTGAACTTCATGTAGCAAGTTACATTGCTTGGTATCAGCTAGTTACAAGACTTTTGGTGTTGAAGGCCAGGCTGGCTTCCATCTTGACTCCAACTTTGAGTGTTGTGGTTTAGAGGTAATTGTGAATTGTGAGCGATTTGCAGTAATGATGCTCTCCTCTGCAGCCGATGATGATGAGATTCCTCAGGAATTGCTGCTGGGGAAGCACCAGCTGAGTGAGCTGGGCAGCGAGTCAGCCAAGATTAAGGCCATGGGCATCACCTTCAGGGTACGGCCATGCCAGGGGCAGTGTTATAGGGTTGTGTTGGGCCGTTAAGTCACTGATCACTTCATGTGGTGTCTGTGTAAACTTCTGTGTAAGTTCAGCTGCCTCTTCGTCTCCATTAGCTCTCATCGGATAAACTGGTGAAGGTTTTGAATATTCTGGAGAAGAACATCCAGGATGGTGCCAAGCTCTCCACTATGATGAATCTCGTGAGTGTTTTGAACCACCTTCCTGGCCGCCTCGCGACAGACATTGGGGCCGCGTGATGTCTGACTCCCCTCCTCGTCTCCCTTTCATCACAGGACAACGACAGCGAGGACGAGGAGCGCCTGTGGCGGGACCTGATCATGGAGCGAGTGACCAAGTCCGCCGATGCCTGCCTCACGGCCCTCAACATAATGACGTCCTCACACATGCCCAAGGCGGTCTACATCGAGGATGTCATCGAGAGGGTGCTTCAGTACACCAAATTCCACCTGCAGAACACGTTGTACCCCCAGTACGACCCCGTGTACCGAGTGGACCCCCATGGAGGTTAGGAGGGCTGGTTTCTTGTGGTCCTGTGAAGGACCTCCCTGTTCACCCCGTCTCTCGTCAAATGCCTCTACTTGCTCTGTTGTAAATGGCTCCTTGATCGACCTCTTGATACGGCAAGCTTGATTTTTGATCTTTTCCCTAAAAACAGGCTGTACACAACTTCACCTCATGCTTACTGGGAGTTTGTCTTCCACCACAGAGTAGTGTGGCTTTAGGCTAGTGGAGTCCACACTGGGTCTGAATCAGGCTTCTCCTCCTCATACCCCTTCCTCCCGGTCCAGGCGGCATGCTGAGCTCTAAGGCCAAGCGAGCCAAGTGCTCCACACACAAGCAGAGGGTCATCGTCATGCTGTACAACAAGGTGTGCGACATAGTGAGCAACATCTCTGAGCTGCTGGAGATCCAGCTGCTGACAGACACCACCATTCTGCAGGTGAGTTGCACTCGCATACAAACACACACTTACATGGGAACTGTGCCTCTTTCAGACAGTGCTTGGTGTCATTCTCTCTGTCGGTCTCTCCCCTGAACCCAGGTGTCATCTTTGGGAATTACTCCATTCTTTGTGGAGAACGTCAGTGAGCTGCAGCTTTGTGCCATCAAGCTGGTGACCGCGGTGAGCATGAGGAAACGGGCAAACGGCCACACTGTCGGAGTGTGGTTGACAAATGCTGACCTATCCATCCAAATGTACCGCGCCGTGGAAGCCCTCCACGTTTCTTTGACTATGCCCCTCCCCTTCTCTCCTAGGTGTTTTCTCGCTATGAGAAGCACAGACAGCTGATCCTGGAAGAGATCTTCACATCTCTGGCCAGGCTGCCCACTAGCAAACGCAGTCTCAGGAACTTCCGGTACGCGCCACCTGCCAGGTGATGTTCATCACAGAGTGATGGGTGCACACAGAGCCTGACCACGGGCGCGTTGCCATCTTCTGCAGGCTGAACAGCAGCGACGTGGATGGGGAGCCCATGTACATCCAGATGGTGACCGCTCTGGTGCTGCAGCTCATCCAGTGTGTCGTCCACCTGCCTTGTGACAAGGACAACGGCATGGAGGATGAGTTCGACAAGAAGGTGAGAGCCTATCCCCCAGACCCCCCCTTGGCCTCTGTTGTGATCACCTTCTCAGGGGTCACATGACATGGATGGAAGGTTGGGCTTCCTGTCAGGTTTCTTACATGTTTAGGGAAGTCATCAATGGATTGTGAGTTGGATTTTGCCCACCTTGAAGCGTTGGCTGATCTTTTCTCCAGGTGGATCATGATGTCCTAATCACAAACTCCTACGAGACTGCCATGAGGACTGCCCAGAACTTCCTGTCTGTCTTCCTTAAGAAGTAAGGGTTGCTCATCTCCTGAGGACTGTCTCGCTTTTGTCCTGGTCGTGACTCATCCTTCTCCATTCTTCACCCATTGCACGTTCAGGTGTGGGAGTAAACAAGGAGAAGAGGACTACCGGCCGCTCTTTGAGAACTTTGTGCAGGATCTCCTGTCCACGGTGAACAAGCCCGAGTGGCCAGCAGCAGAGCTGCTGCTGAGCCTCCTGGGTCGGCTGCTGGTGAGCCCCGCCTTGCCAGGCATCCAGTGTCAGCTCCCATCCCATCTTGCCACATGATTCAACATGTGAACCCTCGCTGCCCTTGCCTCTCCAGGTGCACCAGTTCAGCAACAAGCAGACAGAGATGGCCCTGAGGGTGGCCTCGCTGGACTATCTAGGCACGGTGGCTGCCCGGCTCCGCAAGGATGCAGTGACCAGCAAGATGGACCAGCGATCGATTGACCGCATTCTCCAGGAGGTGGGCGAGCACCCATGGGCACTGGGAGGCGCAGCACACAACACAAAGCATTACACTAAGTGCAGTAGAAGTCCATCTGTGTCACCATGATGCTGACCTGTCTCTCGTTCCCCAGACCTCTGGGACTGATGAGACCCAGCAGCTACAGAAGAGCCTATTGGAATACCTGCAGGCGAACATGGAGACAGACCCATCGCTTATGGTCAGTGTGGGCCCATTCGGGCAGGGCCCGGTTGTAGCTGATGGAGGTTGGCTGCCACTATTGACCCTGGCCTGTCGATTCTTTCATGTAGTTCTCCCGGAAGTTCTACATCGCGCAATGGTTCCGGGACACCACCACGGAGACGGAGAAAGCCATGAAGACTCAGAACCAGAAGGAGGATGACTCATCTGAGGGGCCTCACCACGCTAAGGAGGTGGAGGCCACAGGGGAGATCATGCAAAAAGCAGAGGCACGCAAGAAGTTCCTGCGCTCTGTGATCAAGACCATACCCTCGCAGTTTAGTGCTCTCAGGTGGGCTTACCTGTCTACGCGAAGGTGTGGTGTCTATGCCAGGCTGGACCCCTCCCACCCATGGCTGTATGAGTGTGCCACCCTCAGTAGGCTGCCTCGTTTGTAATGGGCGGGGGGGATGCAGTAATTCTGTTGACTGACCACCCCACCTTGGGCTTGTCTTCCTGCAGGATTAATTCGGACACGGTGGACTACGACGACGCCTGTCTCATCGTCCGCTATCTGGCCTCCATGAGGCCGTTCGCTCAGAGCTTCGATATTTATTTGACGCAGGTGAGGGGGCGGGGGTGTTTCTGGTTCCGATTAGCCAGCTGCTACTGCATTGGGCCCTTGTCCAGGTGGCTGAAGCAGGCCCTGTCATCTCTCTCCATGCAGATCCTTCGTGTCCTGGGGGAGAGTGCCATTGCTGTCAGGACCAAGGCCATGAAATGTCTGTCTGAAGTGGTAGCGGTGGATCCTAGCATTTTGGCTCGAGTCAGTACCTCAGCCCGCCTCTGGTCCTTTGACTGAATGTTTAGGTGGGGCCCTACTAATGTCTGTTGGCGTGTGTGATCTCTTCCCCAGCTGGATATGCAGCGCGGTGTCCACGGTCGGCTGATGGACAACTCGACCAGCGTGCGTGAGGCCGCCGTGGAGCTCTTGGGCCGCTTTGTCCTGAGCCGGCCCCAGCTCACTGAGCAGTACTACGACATGCTCATCGAGAGGATCCTGGTGCGTTGTGCACATCGTGCCTTTTTGCTAGCTTGAAGTGCGGCCTAGCTCGGCCTGGAGGTGTGGGCTGGCTGGAGAAGTCCTGCCTGTGTAGTGGGCTGCTCTCAGCTGAAAGTTTGCATGGAGGAGCGAAAGGCCCTCCATGCTAACAGGAAGTCTCACAGTAGATGATGTTCCATCTGATTCTCATCTCTTTTGACTCTGTCTAGGACACGGGCATCAGCGTGAGGAAGAGAGTGATCAAGATCCTGAGGGACATCTGCCTGGAACAGCCCACCTTCAGCAAGATCACGGAGATGTGTGTGAAGATGATCCGCAGGGTCAACGATGAAGAGGGCATTAAGGTTTGTCATGTTCACTGTGCCAGGGCTGTGCTGCATGCATGGTGCTCTTCTTTCTGGGGTTAAGAAATGAGGATGGGTAGAACTAGACGTGATGTTTGTGCAGGTCATCTGGCTTCATTTAAGCTTCATTTCTCCAACAGAAACTGGTGAACGAAACTTTTCAGAAGCTGTGGTTCACTCCAACGCCCAACCACGACAAGGAGGCCATGACTCGGAAGATCCTCAACATTACTGACGTGGTGAGTGTTGATTAAAGCCACAGTGTTATCCTGCTGCTTCAGGACAGTATGGTTGCGTTACAATTGAGGATTCTAGCATCTCCCCCTTACCAGGAGTGTGGGTAGAAATATGGTGTTAATTAGGTTAGGTTCACTAATTTTTGGACAAACTCTTTCCCAGGTATCAGCCTGCAAAGATACAGGTTATGACTGGTTTGAACAGCTTCTCCAAAACGTAAGTATTTTGTGTTGGTTCTTTGTGGAGGTCTTGTTGGTTGGTGCTCAGCCTTTTCTGAGTGGGTTCTACGGTGGGGGGGGGGGTGTCTTCTGTCTACTGGGGGTGAGATTTGTCATCTACTTGGAGCAGGGTTTTACCTGTGTGTCGATTAGAAGGCGTGAGATTGGCTCCTAATAACGTTTCCCTGTTTCTCTCTGCCGCAGCTCCTGAAGTCTGAGGAAGATGCCTCCTACAAACCGGCCATGAAGGCCTGTGTGCAGTTGGTGGACAACCTGGTGGAGCACATCCTGAAGTATGAGGAGTCGCTAGCAGGTACGCCACAGCCGGCCATCAGCGGACAGAGGCTGCGTGTCCGCTTGCCCATTTCTCCTCTTTGACTGGCCTTTTCCTCTAAACCCAGATTCGGAGAACAGGGGTGTGAACTCCAACCGTCTGGTGGCATGTATCACCACTCTGTACCTGTTCAGTAAGATCCGTGCCCAGCTGATGGTGAAGCATGCCATGACCATGCAGCCCTACCTCACCACCAAATGCAACGTAAGCCCTGACCCACCAATCCTCAATGCTGATTGGCTGTCTTTTCTGTGTGCTGTTACTTTGTGTATATAGTCCTATCTATCCCTGGGTGTGCTGGAACACCTTTTGGATCATTTTTAACAGTGGTAATATGGCGCCCTCTTGTGGTTGTCAAGTGGAGGTACTAGATGAAGCAACATAAAGGGACAATAGGTACCTATGCATCCAGCTTGTGTCTATGTGAAGTCACAGCCGGTCCTTTGGTCTAAGCAGTGGTGCCCCTTCCTCAGACTCAGAGCGACTTCATGGTGATCTGTAATGTGGCCAAGATCTTGGAGCTAGTTGTTCCACTGATGGAGCACCCTAGCGAGACCTTCCTGGCCACCATTGAGGAGGACTTGATGAAGCTCACCATCAAGTATGGCATGACGGTAAGTGTGTTCCTGATCTGAGGTGTGTGTCTCTCTGTGTGTCTTTCTGTCTGTCAGGCAAGTGTTCACTTTTCGTCTCTCTCTCAGGTGGTCCAGCACTGTGTGAGCTGTTTAGGGGCCGTGGTCAACAAGGTCACTCACAACTACAAGTTTGTGTGGGCCTGCTTCAATCGTTACTACGGTAAGATGTGTGTGGAAGCCAGTCCGGTGGGACATTAACATGGATATCTGAACCAGGCGTGTAAGATCTATCATCAAGTGTGATTTTTTTTTTTTTTTTTTTTTTTTTTATTAATGTTTATTTTCTTGTGATCTGGAGGCTCAGTGTTGCGCACTAAGTTCCCCGTCGTCCAGTCAGTGATCCTCACCCCTTCCCCTCATCTGCAGGTGTACTGACCAAGCTAAAGGCCCAGCACCAGGAGGACCCAAACAGCACGGTCCTGGTCTCCAACAAGCCCGCGCTGCTACGCTCTCTCTTCACAGTGGGGGCGCTGTGCCGTCACTTCGACTTCGACCAGGAGGAGTTCAAGGGTGGCACCAAGGTGTGGCGACATGGCCAGAGCGTCGGCCTCTGTGTGCCGCCCTGTGTTTTGTCTCGTCCCGTGCATCATGCCTCTGTTACCTGCGTTCACCCATGTTCACCTGCTCCCTTCAGGTAGTGATCAAGGATAAGGTGCTGGAGCTCCTGCTGTACTTCACCAGGCACGAGGACGAGGAGGTGCAGACCAAGGCCATCATCGGCTTGGGTAAGCAGGTGTTCGCCGTGGGTCTCTCCTCACACCTGGCTTCCCCAGGCAGCCTGGGGGGTGTGTATCTCCATCTCTGATCATGCTCATCTCCCCGGCTCCAGGCTTTCTGTTCATCCAGTACCCAGACCTGATGTTCGCTCAGGATGTGAAGAGCCTGTACAACGGCATCCTGTCAGAAAGCAGCTCCATCAACCTCAAGATCCAGGTGCTGAAGAATCTGCAAACGTACCTGCAGGAGGAGGATACGCGGATGCAGGAGGCCGACCGCGAGTGTGAGCAAGCGCACACACACACACACGCGCAGGCACACACACACACACACACACGCACGTGCGCACACACGTTCGCTTTGTGTAACCGCCTTGGCGGGATGATTCACCCCTCAGGGAAGAAGCTGTCGAAGCAGGAGGACCTGAAGGAAATGGGGGACATCTCGTCAGGCATGAGCAGCTCCATCATGCAGCTGTACCTGAAGCAGGTGTTGGAGGCCTTCTTCCACACGCAGTCCAGTGTGCGCCATTTCGCCCTGAACGTCATCGCTCTCACGTTGAACCAGGGCCTCATCCACCCTGTGCAGGTGTGTCTCTGCCCCGCCCCCCGGGCCCCGGCCTGTCCCTTACCCCCCCCCCCACACACACTGACCACCTGCCCTCTCGCCATCCAGTGCGTGCCCTACCTGATCGCCATGGGAACAGACCCGGAACCCACCATGAGGAATAAGGCCGACCAACAGCTCGTGGAAATCGACAAAAAGTACACAGGCTTCATCCATGTGAGTATGCAGCCCCCTGACCTTGGGAATACTGTGCCCCCTCCCCCCGGGGCCGTGGCACCCCCTGATGCACGTGCTGTCCCGCAGATGAAGGCCGTGGCGGGAATGAAGATGAGCTACCAGGTCCAGCGGGCCATCTGGCCCTCTCGGAACACGGTGATCCGCGGGTTCCGGCCGGACGAGACTCACTCGGCTCTGTGCTCGCACCTCTTCAGCATGGTGCGGGGGAACCGCCAGCATCGCCGCGCCTTCCTCATCTCCCTGCTCAACCTGTTCGACGACAGCGCCGTGAGTCTGCCCCCCCCCCCCCCACCCCGCCGTCCACTAAGACCGCCCCGCGTCGCTCGGCCTGCCCGTCGCTCAATAATGAACCTCTCCCTCCCGCAGAAGACGGAGGTCAACATGCTGCTGTTCATCGCCGACAACCTGGCCTGCTTCCCCTACCAGAGCCAGGAGGAGCCGCTCTTCATCATGCACCACATCGACATCACGTTGTCCGTGTCGGGGAGCAACCTGCTGCAGTCCTTCAAGGAGGTTGGTGTCCCTGCGCCAGGCTGGGCCCGCGTGAGCATCCCCGCGCCCGGCCGCGTCGCTCATGTCTCTCCTCGCTCCTCTCTCTGCCCCCCCCCCCCAGTCCCTGCTGAAGGAGATGAAGAGCCAGGAGAAGCCGCGAGTGGCGGCCCAGAAGGACAGCGGCTCGGAGGAGGACGAGGACGACGGGCCGAGCAGCGGGAACAACAGCAGCGACGGAGATGAGGTGGTTCGACGCGCCAGGAAGCCCAAGCGAGCGGCGCTGGCCGTGGACTCCGACTCGGACCTGGATTCGGACTTGGAGACCGAGGACGTGGACAGAGTGATGCAGCGGCTGCCCAGCAACCCCGGGCCCCTGATGGACTTCGCCAACGCCTCTCAGGGCATCCTGCTACTGCTGGTCCTCAAACAGCACCTGAAGAGCCTCTATGGCTTCTCAGACAGGTGAGTGCTTGGGCCACCAGGGGGTGTTGACGGTGGGCCAGTGACTCCTGAATGGCTGCATCGACCCTCTAAATCAGGGTTCTTCAAATCTGGACCTTGATTCCAAATCCAGGCCATGTTTTCAGTTCTCCCAGGTAGGTAGTTTAATAATCACTGATTCTGATTGGTCAGAGTTTTCACACCCGGCTCACAGGTAAAGGAAGGCTGGAAATCCAGCAGGGTTCGGACCTCGAGGACTGTGATTTGAATAACCCTGCTCTAAATGTATACACTCCTTTTGGTAGCACCCTTGAGCTTTCTCTGTATTCAATCCTCTCGCTGCGTTTTTTTTTTTTTTTTAAATGCCCCTCTGCAGTAAAATCCAGAAATATTCCCCGACTGAGTCGGCCAAAGTGTACGACAAGGCAGTGAACAGGAAGGCCAATGTGCACTTCAGCCCCCGGCAGACGCTAGAATTCCTGTCCAACAACATGTACAAAGCAGACCTCAGTTACGAAACCAAGAGGAAGATCGTCAGGCAGTACCTGGATGTGAGTACTTTTGGTCTTCCTGCGATTGTGGACGCTGCAGGTGCATTGTGGGTATCCATGGCCACGTGACTCGGGCCCCTGCCCGTGTTGTTCCCGTGTCTCAGTTCAAGCTGCTGATGGAGCACCTGGACCCTGACGAGGAGGATGAAGAGGGCGAAGCGTCGGCCAGCGCTAACGCCCGCAACAAAGCCATCACGGCATTGCTGGGCGGCT
Organism: Cyphomyrus plagiostoma; assembly: GCA_019775915.2. Lineage (NCBI taxonomy): Eukaryota > Metazoa > Chordata > Actinopteri > Osteoglossiformes > Mormyridae > Cyphomyrus > Cyphomyrus plagiostoma. The sequence goes on along the minus strand of JABFEA020000119.1, from coordinate 21,504,524 downwards.
CCAGCCCCAAGAACAACACTGCCATCGGTGACACGGAGGACGACGAAAGCGACGGCGAGGACAGAACGCCCGGGGTGAGGGGCCACACAGGGGGTAGATGGGGAGGCGGCTCTGTCTGTGGGATCGGGGAGGCGACGTCGGCAGATAATCCATTCCCCTCTCTCTCCGCAGTCTTCCCGGAAAGCCAGGCGAGGCATAGACTCTGCTGAGGCATCCGGTCACATGAACGAGACGGTGGAAGCCATGGACGTCATCGCCATCTGTTGCCCCAAGTACAAGGACCGGCCGCAGATCGCGAGGGTCATCCAGAAGACCAGCAACGGCTACAGCGTGCACTGGATGGCCGGGTCTTACTCAGGCGCCTGGGCCGAGGCCAAGAAACGGGACGGACGCAAACTGGTGCCTTGGGTGGACACCATCAAGGAGTCGGACATCATTTACAAGAAGATCTCCTTGACTAGCTCGCACAAGCTGACTAACAAGGTGGTGCAGATTTTACGATCGCTGTACGCAGCAAAGGAGGGGACTTCCAGCTAATGAACCCAAAACGTCAGGCCGCGGGCGGGGGGGGGGGGGGGGGGGGGGGGGGGGGGGGGGGGGGGGGGGGGGGGGGGGGGGGGGGGGGGGGGGG
>JABFEA020000119.1:21463366-21480078 GCA_019775915.2 Cyphomyrus plagiostoma | reverse complement strand
GTCTTTCTGTGGCAGCTGGAGACGTATTGCATGGACGCCCTGCACTGGGGCTGCCGTCTCCTCCCCTTCGCTCGGTTCCTGAATGCCGAAGAGGTCCTGCAGGATGTGCTGCTCAGCCTGGCATCTGCGCTGCCACCTGTTCCCATGGTAACCGCCTCCTCTGGGTCGGCTCTGTCTGCTCGGCCCACTGATGATTCCCCTCTGACCACGCCCCCATCTTAGGTGACACAGGTGCTGTCCCAGGCCTTCCCGGCCCAGGAGGACTCGGTGCGGGTCTCCCTGAGGGAGAAGTACAGCTGTCTGCTGCAGAGGCTTGGTAGGCCACACCCCTTTCCAGTGGCCTGTGACCTCAGGCCTTCCTGTGCCCTGCCATTTGTAGTCTTTACCCTTATTATGAGCATATATTGGCAATCGCTTTCCCCTCTGAGTGTTTCATTTGGGCATGTCGTTCCCCATCTACATGAACCCCACACTTCCCCTGCCCCTTTTCTAGGAGAGGACCCGGCGGTGGCCTCTCTGATCGGGGATCAGCTGAAGAAGAGCCGACGGGATCGCAGTCGTGTAGCTAAGTACCTCGGCCCCCCGCAGCGCCACCTGTGGGAGAGGGAGGAGGAGACAGGGGACTCCCAGGGAGCCAGCCTGAGCTGCAGTACACTGACGGACTGCGGGGACACAGCCGATACCGGCTCGGAGAGCCAGCTTTGGTAAGGGCTTGGTTTGGCAGAGAGCTGCTTTTCACAGGGCCGTGCTGCGTGACTTGACCCTGGCTGTTCTGTCTGGTCAGGAGTGGTGCCGGACGGACCGGGGGTAGGGAGGACCCCGGCCTACTGGCGCAGGAGAGGGAGCCCCGGGCAGGCACACCAGGCAGGGCGTGCCTACCTCCTGTCGGGACCTGGGTGTTCGAGTCGGATGACGACGAGTACCTGACTTTCCTTGAGCTCTTCCTGAGCTATGTGTTAGAGAAGGATAGTGTAGGGGGTGCCCACTTGGACCCCCCGCTCCTGAGTAGCTACACCCCCCAGCTGTGGGAGAGTGAATTGCACTCCCTGACGTTTGACATGATGACCACACTTCGGCGCCGCTGTGCCCGTGACAGGAAAGGGACTGCTGTGCTCCGACCCGGTCACTGCTATCGGCTTGCCTCGTCTGGCCTGGTCCAGGGCCACAGCCAGTCCCTGGCAACTGGTACCAGCGTGGCCGACTCTCAGCCGCTCTTCCCTGGTCTTGGGGCAGGAAAGTCCCAGGGTTTGTTTGGCCTCCACCGTCAGGCCAGAAATAGTTCTAAGTGCAGCATCCAGCATCCCCAGGTCAATCCAGAGGCCTCCCCCTGGCTGTTTGAGGTCCGGCCTGATGCTGATTTGGACCCTTGCGAAGACCCTGACCCCAGACTGGACGCCCAGTTCCCAAGCCTGAGCCGACTGCTAGAGTGGATGATGCGCTGGTCTGACAGGAAAGCGTCGCATATCCATTCCTCCCACAAGAGGGCAATTGCAGCCATCGGAGAGGCTGGGGTGGTGTTTATCAGGGCTAAGACATCTGCCCCAGCTGTCCTCAGCGCCCTGAAGCTCCTGACAAGCAGATACAGCGCCGCCCTGCTGGGCGTACACTTCCAGGTCCATGAGTCATCCTTCTCCTGCAGTGTGTAGGCTTTTAAATGAAGGAATGCTTTTCATTGCTGCTGGCTCTGGTTTATATTTCCCTGGTGGGCACTGCCCCTCTCTCTACCCCAGGTTCCCCCAACAGAGGCAACAGTCACCCCAGTGTTGCTGCCAGAGAAGGGTTGGCGCAGTGAGGACACGGAGTGCTGTACCTCCTGTGGGAGCCCCCCTACACCTTCTGCCCCAGATCCTCCGCGAGGGCACCCATTTGGGTGAGCAGGGCATGGTCAGCATACAGGAGGACAGTAAATGCAGGATCGTGTGTGGGGCAGATTTTCTCTCTGGGTGGGACTGCGGGGGTAAATCTGTGTTCGGCTCTGCAGCACGTCTCTGATGGAGGACGCGGGGCCTGGGGTGGGCTCTGAAGAACAGGACCCTTCATGCCAGGACTGTGAGGACAGCGCGACCTCTGACCTTGGCACGGCCAAGGAAGGTGAGGAGCGCATGAGGATCAGGTGAAAATTGAGGGTTATTTCCTCAGTGTGTGCTGTAGGGGGTGCTATAAACAGCTGGTGCTTTATTGGCTCAGATGACAGGAGTACGGAGGAGCCCTCTGAGCTGCTGGAGTCCCTCACTCCTCCTGACATCTCCCTCCAGATCAGGACTGACCCCAGGACGCCATCCCCCAAAGATCAGGTGGGTGTGGCTAGGAAGTGGTACTATGGTAAGAGACCAGGAGGCATGGCTACTCTGCGGGGACTGGTACTCAGTCTATCGCCTGTGTTTGAGTCAAGGGATCGTTGTGGAAGTTTCTGCCTAGGGCTGGCCCTTATCATATTGATATCATATAGTGCATGAGTGATCACCAGGGCTTCAGATGACAGGCGAAACACTGTGCTGGAGGCCAGCTTATCAGTACTATGTGAGCATTAACTTACACCAGCAATTTAAGCAGATTAGTAGTACAGTTAAAATACTAATGAGGCATTTTATGACGCTCAAAAATAACCAGTATAAATTCAGCAGTATAAATTCCTCCTTTTGCAAAACACCCAGTGCCTCACACCACATACTGTCTTATTCACCTGCACAGACACTGACGCTGGCTGACCTGGACTATGACACCCCCCCAAAGGAAGTGGCTTGCGGGTCGCCCGGAGCATCCTCTCAGTAAGTGGGGGGGTAACCGTGCTCCTTCATAAATAATATCCGCTCTGCTGTGTTTCACATGCTGCTTTGGGCTGTGTTCTGACCCACACTGGTGTGCCTTTGTGCTTCAGGGCTGTCGAGCTGGGGGTGTCGGAGAGCCCTGGGGCCCATGGAGCAGAATCAGGACCTGAGGGGACTGGGAGTGCGGAGGAGGAGTGAGTGTCGGTGACCTCCTGCTGGCGTGGCAGTGCATTATGGGCAGTGGCTACAGTAGCACTGATACCTGCCTCCCCCACCCATCTGTCCCCACAGAGACTCACGGCTGGGTCTCGAACCCAGCATGCCAGCAATCCCCAAGCCCCTCCCCCGGACAAGCCCACAGTTGGAGCCTTGCTTGGAGAGTGTGGCCAGGGGGGGATCCGCTACAGAGCCCCAGCACTCTGACAGCATCACGCGACTCCTGCAGGATGAGCTTTTCAGGCTGGTACAGGTGAATATGGGAAAGACAAGGTCGCTGAGCGGGAAAGGCGCGGTCGCTGAGCGGGAAAGGCGCGGCCGCGGAGCCGGAAAGGCGCGGTCGCTGAGCGGGAAAGGTGCGGTCGCTGAGCGGGAAAGGCGCGGTCGCTGAGCGGGAAAAACGGGGTCACAGAGCGGTAAAGGCGTGGCCACGGAGCGGGAAAGGCGCGGTACAAATGTGATTACCCCGTCAGTGTACCTGATGCCCAGGATGCCTTCGGACCGCTTAAATACACCAACCATCGCTCTGGGAGTATTCTTCTCACACTTGTTTCTTCTTTTTCTGTCTCCAGTTACAACAGATCAACTTCATGGGTCTCATGCAAATTGTTGGAATGTCATTTACCAACCTGCCCCAGCTTCAGCCCAACCTGCCCCAGCTTCAGCCTGATCTTCCCCACTTACAGCCCAACCTGCCCCAGCTTCAGCCCACTCTGCCCCACCCTCAGCCCAACCTGCCTCACCCTCAGCCCAACCTGCCCCACCCTCAGCCCACTCTGCCCCACCCTCAGCCTGATCTGCCCCACCCTCAGCCTGATCTGCCCCATTTACAGCCCAACTTGCCCCAGTCTCATTTAACCCTTCCCCTTTTGGCCCATCCTGTTTTGCCTGACTACAACCAATCAAAGTTGCCCCAGCCCAGCCAGTCTGTTTTACCCCAGTTGCCTGCCCCTCTCCTCCATCACAATGAATCCCCCATCCAGCCCAACACTCAGATCCCAGCTAAGGGCAAAGACTTTTCAGGCACGTCAGCCCTGCGCAGCAACCCTCAGCAAACTATGCCGGTGGGTAGTTACACAGGAGCGTCAATGACCTGTGTGTGTGTGTGTGTGTGTGTGTGTGTGTGTGTGTGTGTGTGTGTGTGTGCGTGCGTGCGTGGGTGCGTGCGTGCGTGCGTGCGTGCGGCATGGGGGGGCTACTCAGCGCTGGGGGTGTGTAATGGTTGGTCAGCTGATCTCCTCCTTCCTGTTTCTTTCCAGGGCTTGCCAGTGCTGGCTGTAGATGCTGACTGGTCCCAGATCAGTCAGATGGGCCAGGATGGTTTACTCCCTGCATCCTCTGGGCTGCTCCGCTCCCTGACTAGCCATGTCCCTGTAGGCATCCCACTGCTGCTGCCCCAGGACGCACCTGAGCACACCCTACCCACAGCGCCCCCAGTTGGGCTCCCGCTGTTACAGCTGCATTCCAATAAGCGGCCTTTGCCGCAGCCACAGCCTCCATTGGTTTCCCCTTCTAGCCAGCCACCCCCTCCCTCGGTGAGAGAGGCCTGGGGAGCGGCCCTGAGCAGTCACCTCTCGGTAGACCCGCCGCCTGCAGGTCAGGTGCCCTGGAGCTCTCCGCCTAGGCTCCGGCGTGCGGAACCCCACAGATATTCCCAGTCCCCCGTGCTCCCCTTACTCCGCTTCCACACCGACGCTCCCCCCACACTCGCCTGCCCCCCCGCCCCGTCCAGGTCCTTCCCTGGGCCGGGGATTCGGCTGCTGCGGATAGAATCCGAATTCCACGTTAGAACAGAGCGCCCCCCACCGCCGCTGCTGCCAACCCCTCGTCTCATTCCCTTGGAGGAGCTCGCAGGAGGGCCCTTGAGGGGCAGCAGGCAGCTTGTCCTTCTGACTGCGGAGAGGCAGCCGCTCGCTGCTGAGGCGTCCCGCCACACGGCCCCGAGCTCCGCAAAGAGGTGAGGCAGCCTTGGGCTGGACCCCCTGAGTATATCTGGGGGGTGTTGTTCCTGGGGATTTGCATCTTGCTGTGGAATCTTCCAGAAGGGAAGTTATTATCTAATGAAAATTAAAACTCAAACTAGAAGAAAAAAAAATTGTAAACAAAATAACATAAAAATAAAATTAAAAACTACAATTAAAGTCGAAAACTAAAATACTGCTTCCAAAATTTTATAATAATGCTGTCATACTTTCTGTTACTGTTTAATACTATATAGCTTACTTGTAATTTTTTTTTTTCTGGTGTCATAATTTTACTTGTAAACCATTAGTAAATCCTGGGACATGTTTTGCCCGTTTTGAGGACATTAGTAAATAATGTATACCGTGTATACATTTAAGTATACATGCATCTATAAATTAGACACATACATTTCTACAACTTTCAGTTTTTCCTTAGAAATAAAATTCCTAAAACTTAACCTGAAACTAAAATGTATATAAGGTGAATAGAAACATATCTTTAAAATGAATATGAATAAAAGTAAATCTAAGGTGCATTTCAGAGGAATATTTAAACTCATGTTTAAACTTATGAACTCAATTTAAAAAGGGGATACTGACCCCTGAGATGGGTACAAAGTTTTTGCTTTACTTCCCTGCTTTACTTCACAGGCAGAGGAGAAGGGAGGAGAAGCGGAGAGAGAGGGGGGATGTGGGTGTCACTTTCGAGCCAGAAGAATCTGTCACGGCTACTCCAGCGGAGGTACAGGGGCCCTCAGCACTGTGCTGTTTGTCTGACCACTGCGTGTGTGTTCCTGTGGAGCTGTGGCCTAATCGGCCCGGCTCGTTGCCTTCACAGGTGTGCGCAGAGGGAGCCCAGCCCAGGGTGTTGATGAAGCAGCCTCCTGAGCCCCTCCTCAGTAAGCCGGCCTTCATCTGGCCGCTCGTTCGGCTTTGGGTGTCATTTGAGTCCAGTAGCGGGAGTGACCTTTGACTTGTGTTGTCACAGTGAGGTGTGACCCTGTGCTGACGGGCCAGGAGCTTGTGGCAAAGGCTTGGTCCACTGCGGCTGAGCTGCATGCCTTTGCCTGTACACAGAAGGCAGCCCCGGAGGTCCACGATGCGTACACCAGCACCGACCCCTTCTGCTCCCTCACCGGTGAGTCTGGGGCATTGGTCAGCATTAGACTGTAGTCTTCGCACATGCTTTGTGTCTGTAGGACTCGTCTGTCATCCCATAACAACTTGACACTTCTGTAGTCTTGTGGTGTAAGTCAGAAGCTTTGATTGGCTGTCTCTAATCCTTGTAGCTTCTCCCATCTCACTTGCGGACAAAGCCGTTTCTGCCAAGCTTCCTGCGTCTCTGACTGCTGACCCGGGAAGTAAGTCGTGCCGCTTTCCACCAGAATTACTCGTAGGTGTCCAGGGTTACCCACTCAGCTGGCTGGTGTGAGATTTTCAATTTGAGACAAGTCTGCACACACATGCACATGCATCTATATGGATATAACAGTTTTATTACCTTAAAAACAGCTTATAGGATTTGAAAACTACCTTGATGTTTTAGATGTAGCTTATATTAGGTTTATAATAAGAATAATATTGATCTGCCATGAGATATCTTGCGTGACTGTGGGAATCTGAAAGTGTGATGAGCAACCCTGAATGTCATGTTCTGTCACCCTCTTCTGCTGTATGGGAAGAATCTTCCATTTAAATGTTATCTGGGTTACTGGCGTGCTAGTTGTGAGACTGTGAATGCCTAGGGCTTAGCAACGGATTGCTAGCATGCTAGCTGTCAGAGCGTGAATGCCTAGGGCTTAGGATCGGGGTTACTAGCATGCTAGCTGTCAGAGCATGAATGCCAAGGGCTTAGTATCTGGGTTACTAGCATGCTAGCTGTCAGAGCGTGAATGCCTAGGGCTTAGGATCGGGGTTACTAGCATGCTAACTGTCAGAGCGTGAATACCTAGGGCTTAGCATCTGGGTTACTAGCATGCTTACTGTCAGAACATGAATTTCTGGGACTTAGCACGCTCGTAACCCCAATGCTAACTGCCATAGCGTGAATGTTTAGGGCTTAGCATCAGGGTTACTAGCATGCTAACTATCAAAGCGTGAAAACGTAGGGCTTAGTGTTGGGGTTGCTACTTGCTAGCATGCTAACTGTCAGAGCATGAATGCCTAGGGCTTAGCATCGGGGTTACTACTTGACATTGTCAGTGTGTTGTCTACCCAGCAGGTGAGCAGCGGGAAGCTGCAGTTGTGCCCCCTGATATCTTCTTGGACCTGAGGTTCCCCCAGGATCTACGTCCTCATGGTCCTGAGACCCAGGAGGCCCCAGCACAGGCTGGGAAGAAGGTAAGAGGGTGCCCACTCCGGGAAGCTTTAGCGGCAGTGGTGTCACACAGCCATGGCTGTGACAGGAGCCGGCGACTGCCTTAGGGCTTCTGTCCTCCTCAGGTGGGCCGCGGATTCATCAATGTCATCGACCTGGAGGACGTGGCCTTATTGCGGGAGCTGCCGCCCCGTCCGTCCCTTCATGCCCAAGACCGCACTTGCTCGCCCCCACCCTCCAGCCAGCTACACCTCCTCGCTGCCTCTGTCACAAACTCCACCCCAGCAGAGCTGCCTGTCACAAGCTCCCCAGTGGGGGGCCTACTTGCCGAAGGTGAGCTCAGTTCAGCTCGAATTCCTCACCTCATTGTCCCAGTAATTTGAGCTGCGGGCCCCTAGTGGTAGTGTAGCCTTACCTGGAACTGACAATCAGCTCGTTTCACACACCTCCCAGTGGATGAATGCTGTGGCCTGTTATATCCCTCAATACAAGGTCGCCTGGTTCGGCTGTAGATGTTCAGGATAGGCTGCCTATGTCCGAGACACAGTGCATGGCCAGTAGGGGGCAGACTCACTAACCCTGGTCTTGCGCCTCATACCCCTGCTGCCTTTACCTGATCCCCAGGCCCTTCTGTGGGGCTGGCTTTTCCAAGCGCAGCCTCCCGGCCCGGGGATGATGCTGTGGTGCTCAAGCCACCTGCAGGACAAGATGCTCGGGGGCAGGATGCTGAGGGGCGGGGTCAGCCGGACCGGTGGGCGATGTCCAGGAGGCAGGCGTGGAGCCAGCTGTCGGAGATGGATGCCCAGCTGAGTGCCTTGCAGACCATGGCCGACCACATGGAACGGGAGTTTGCCAGCAGTAGGATGGTACCCTGCCTCAGTCAACCGCCTCCCCACCCCACCTGTCCCCCGTCCCCTCTATGCAATGACACCCCTGTATCCCGGCCACCTCTGTGTCCCGAGTGTCTGCCGTGTCTCTCATTTCACTGACAGAAGTCTTGCTTGCTCAGCTGGTGAGGACCATAGACACACTGGGCCCACTCAGCTGCGAGCCCCCCAGCTCGGAGCCCCGCAGCAAGGTCACCGTGAAGGTCGCAGAGGAAGGTAAGGTGGCGGGGGGGAGACGCCCTCTCAGACTCGCTGTTCATGATGAGGGTCCAGTGATGACCTGTATCCCCCGGCGCCCTGTGTCAGCCTCCAGAGTGAGGCAGCCTCTGAGGCATCTAGACCCACAAGATGAAGATGAAGAGGAGGAGGAAGAGGAGGGTCATCAAGGCTATGGAGCCGAATTCGATGTCCCTGCACTGGTGACTGGTCCCCCAGAGCCAAGGACACGCTCTTGCAGCTCTCCCCTGCCTGCTGCTGTGGACGGCGCCACCTACCTGTCACCGCCCTCCCTGCAGGGTAACCCCAGCCTGTGTCCCTCTCTTGATCTTTATGTCTAAATGCCTGTCAGAACAAACTGACGCCTTCGATATGGGAGCCATCAAATGAAGATACAGGCTCTGCGGTGTTGAGTGTCCTGCAGAGTGACACGGCTCACTGGAGCCCCTGAACCTCCCTGCTGAATTCGTAGCTCACGTTCCCCCGCCGAATCTCTGGCGTGTAAGCTGACACCCCGCGCTGTGTCACTGGGAGCCCCGTCACGCTCGTCGGGCATCTGCATTTTGTGCCTTTGCTGCCCTCCTCTCCTCCTCACCTCATCTGCCATTTCCTCCTGCAGACTTGGGCGCCATGGCGACCGGCCCAGGACGGTAAGTGGCGGTATGGTGTAGAGGCCGGACTTGATGGCACTGGGGCTCGTTACTTCGACCAACTCACCCTGCCTCCCACCCCCCAGGCGCCCAGAGGAGTCCTTAAACCTGTCGGGGCTCAGCGACGTGGGGGACATCCTCGGGGAGCTGCTGCGGGACGGCGCCATGTCGGCGACGAGCCTGGGTCTGTCACACACGCAGGCTGCCCGGCTGAGGAAGTGCGTGCCAGTAGCTCCAGCTCGGACCGCAGAACGCGCCGGGCCTGTCTCTGTGCTGATGCTGTGCCGTGCCTTGTTCAGACACTACGGCTCCTCTCACAGGCAGGGGGAGCCGCAGGCAAGCCGGGCAGAGGAGGAACAGCAGGAGGTACAGGTGTGGATGAGGAGCAGACAGAGGGAGCGCTTGGCGGCGTACCGAAAAGAAAGGGAGGAACGGATGGAACAGGAACGCAAACCCTTCAGAGGCACCACGACCCTGGTGAGAGTTGGGCTTAGAGAGCGCTAGCTGATCTGGGGTGACCTGCTCGACGTGGGGCCTCGCCAGCGCCCCCTTAGCGACACACCCAGGCTTGCTGCGGTTAATTAAACATTCTTTGTATCTTCCGTTGCGTCTTTTCTTTTCAGAAGCCGACATCCAGGGATATCACGCTCAGCAGGAAGGTCAAAGAAGAGAAGGCCAGGTAAGATCGGATTAATGTGCACCAGCCTCCTCAGACATGGCCGACTGGCGCTGGGTGAACGTGCCTGCGCGTGCAAGCTGTGGTCACGTAATCCTCGTTCCCACAGGGCGGCTCTGCTACAGCACCACGGTCAGAGAGCTCAGGAGGCCTGCAACTTAATGGCGGACCTGCTCACTGCATCGCAGGCCCTGCCCGCGTCTTCTCTGGCTCTGCCCCCAACACAGAACAGCACACGTAGCAGCACCAGGTCAGGAGTAGCCTAGGTTACTGATTGGCCGCTTAATCAGTGGAGGCGGAGCTTGGTGTGATTTGCACTGATATGTTCCAGGGTGGGGCTGCGAAACAGGAGTAAATCGACTGGGAGAACAGGGAGGAGTCACAAGTCCCCAGCAGGGCTCCGCTCGCTGTCTTCCCCAGGCAGGGTGACTGAGGCTCAGGCCTCGCGGGCCAGCAGGCTGGGCCTGCACAGACCTGGTGGGTTTCCGGTCCACTCAGGAATATTCTCCCGCACGATTTGAGAAATTAACTAACTGGCCCACGCCTTGATCTTTCCGGTACGTTCCTGTTCCCGGGGGGGACAGCCAAGGCCCTCCCCAGCGACCGTCTGTCCCAGGTTACGCGGCGGGGCATGTTGACGCGCACGCGAGACTGCACAGGCAGGGTGGAGGCTGCGATCCGGGGCAGGAGGCGGCCGGTGCCGCAGCCCCACAGTGCGCCGGGAACTGGAGGTGAAGACCTGTGCGGCGACAGCCCCGAGGACATGGAGCGGCGGGATGTGGTGAGCCCCTGGGAGCCCCCCCTGGAGATCCGGAGGCTCCTGGGACTGGAGAGCCTGGACTGGGGACAGGTACAGACTTACACAGCGGCACAGAGACAACTGTTCCTGTGCTATTTATGTTATGTCTGTTCTGTTAGGGGCCTCATGTGTTTCCCTTGAGCCCTGACCCATTTTTTAATGCCAAGCTGAGTTTATTAAATGCAACAAAGTATGTTGACTGTGCTCTCTGCCCTCTGCCCAGCGCCCGTGGACGGACTCAGCCCAGGCAGCCGGGATGGAAGCCGGATTCGAGCTGGACAGCGTGTCGGAGAGTACAGGAAGCATCCTCAGTAAGCTGGACTGGGCTGCGGTGGAGAGCTTGCTGGCAGGAGAGGGGTCAGGCTGATCATACGTGCAGGGGGCCAGCTTGTGCTCTGCATACTCAGTCGGTTTACCTTGGTTTTTATGTGCACTTTTTTATGTGTTTAATAAATGTAATTTTTAAGCCATACCTGCATCAGACTTTTTATTTCACTTCCCTTTTTAGGTGATAGCATGTGGCTCAATGGACTAAACCCCCGTGACTGTGATTGGAAGGTCGCTGGTTTGAGCCGGGCTTTCAATTTAATTTATTTTTATATAGCGCCTTTCACTCAGAGTCAATGCTTTGCAAGGGTGTGTTGTGATACAACACCATTAACACTATAATATAAAGACCGGGAAAATGGAGGACAAAATGAATAAAAGGAGAATAAAATGTAAAAGCGTTACATAGGAGAGGACATGTGGAAATTGTTTGACTTTAACTACTCAAATATATACAAACAAACAAATCAGTCCGTGTTTCATTCCAATCAGCGAGGAATTCATCGATACATGGATGGTACAGCATATGAATAGCGTGAAGTTCACCTCCCGATCACTAGATGGCAGCAGCTGCTGTCTGCCTGCTTGGTTCCCTCTTTGCAGTAGCTCAGTTCACAAACATCCTGGTTGGTCGCCGTGGGTTTAGAAACATGGAAAGCCGCGAAGGTGAGAAATATTTCTTGAACTTGTTTTCTAGCTTTATGGTGCTCGTACATTAGCTGGCCAAATATATTACCGGGAGGCTGCTGTAGTTTTTCTATTATATTTACCATTATTGAGCTACAGAGCTGGATGGTGTCTGTGTCTGTAATTCTCTTGTTACCGTCTGTCAGTAGACTGTATATGCACACCTGCCTGGAGTAGACCGATTTATTCCATTACAAACCGCAGCACGTAATTTTACCTGGTTTCGTCTCGCTCTTGTTACTGCTTCGTGCGTCTTTGCATACTTTCACTAGGGTTGCCAACTCTCACGCATCTGCCGTGACACTCACGCTTTCAGACTCACGCTCACACAGGAAGTCTTACGGCAAATCTATCCATTAGAAACCTAAAATTAGCAACATCTGAAGCGTTGGGATAGTTAGAAAACCCTACACACTGTTCACGAGGTAATGAAACTTTTACATGCATGTAAATGAGTGTGCAGACTTCTCTCTGATTGGAGATCTCACTCCAACCAGATGCCCAAAGTTGACAACCCTGCTTTCAGACTGCAGTCAGCCACGGCTAAAGTAGTAGTTCTTAAGTCAAGGAGCAGACTTGTTGTTATATGGATGTAAGTTTCTGTCTGTTTTCCTCGTTCAGGTCCTTCAGCCTCAGAGGGCACCAGCAATGACAGTGACATCACGACTGTCATGGGCTTCTCCGGCTTCGGTATGTCATTTTTTTTTTCTCTTCAAAATTTGAAACACATAAAATGGAACTTTTCCGTTGCCTCACAGTTCTTTTTATTTATTTTATTTTTCTGTCCATCCAGGAAAGAAAGCCCGCACGTTTGACCTGGATGCCATCTTCGAACAGACCCGGCGGACAGCCATAGAAAGGAGTCAGCGAGTCCTGGGTGAGCAGCTTCTGTGGGCTGAGAGCTGGCTGGAGATCACAAGTCTTTCTACCAGATTAGCGGTATCCCCTGTATAAACATTTTTGAACTTTACAGAACCGTTTCCTGTGTGTGACCTGTGTGTATCCCTGTACACACGTATGAGAGTTTATCTGACGGCGGTGTGTGTATGTATGTATGCTGCTCAGAAGAAAGGCAGCAGGAGGTTGAGCAGGAAATGGCGGCCGGCTCCGGGCCCAGTGGAAACATACCGCCCAGTTCCGGCCCCAGGTAAGGTCCTGCCCCCCCCTTCGTTATGTTTTTAATCATGATTACAGTCCTGTGCAGCTTGTGCCGAGGGTACCTTTATCAGCAGGATCCCTCTGCTGCCATCCTATGGCTTTTTGGAGTAATGTCTCTGTCTCTCTGTAGGCAGACACCAAAGGACGACCGCAGCAGCGGCTCTGACTCCGACTCAGACTCCAAGCTTATAGGGCCCCCTGTCCCTCCTAGGGCAGGTGTGGATGAGAGTGAGAGTGAGGATGAGGATGAGGACGCTCCCGTGGGGCCTCCACTGCCTCCAGGATATAGAGGCGGCATGGCAGACGACGACGACGACGAGGATGAAAATGAGGATATGAAGGATGAAGAGGATGATGTGAGTTAATCAGGAAGATGATTGTGGGATACGTCTCCATTGAGCAGATGGCCCTTTCGGTCATACCTGCTTTCTGTCCTGTTGCTTTGGTGCACTGGTGCCATAGATTACCTGTCTCTGTGTCACGAGTCCAGAGCCTCATTTCTAACATGCAGTGGGTGTTCTGAAGACTTAATATGTTCCTCCACATGGGGGCAGCACAATACCAAAGACTGAAACTTCTATAATCTCCATGAGTCATTCCATATCAAATCACCCAGCTTGAGGAAAAAGTTACCCTCTGAAAATTCAACGTGACATTAGAGAGCCTCTCACTCAGCTAGATAAAGCACTCAGAGTTTTTCCTTCCTGTCATCTATGACATATTAGGTCATGTTTATGTGGACATACTGCTATTAGGACTGTTAGAATAATTTTTGATATGTGCTCAATTTTCACAGTTGCTTGTTTTCATGTCTTCGTTTGACCATGTGGGCAGTTAACCATCATTTTCACTTATTTGCCATATATTCTTCTTGGAAAAAGCCTTTGTGGTAATTCTGAAACTGAACAATGTAATATTTGTGTTTTGGTTGAATTTGTACAGCAACAAAAGCACAGCAGCTCATTCTTAACTCATAACTCCAAGAGGAAGCTCAGCAACACCAGAGTTTTGTCAGATCATCCTTGGACACATAAGCAAACATGGTAAAAAAAGAAAAACATGAAATTTTGAAAATGATTGATCTGATTACATTATTGAATTCTATGGACAAAGTTGGCCCTATTTACAAAGTTTCAAAGCCGCACTGCATGTAAGAATGCTGGGAGCTGGAACACAGCAGAAAAAATTAGTCAGAAAAATGCATAAAATTAAAATGTCTAAAGGCTGTAGTTTCAAGACTATTAGAGATACAGACCTAATATTTGGAAATTCCCTGTAAGTTTGGTATAGGATCATCTGAATTTTTTTCTGGGGAATGGGGAATGACCCCCATCCACCTCTTGGCTCATGTCAGCTTCTGATGTTGATATGCCCCAGAGGATTGCCTGTTAGATATCTCCCTGGAACACTGCTCACAGGGTGTAAACTCTGCAGCTCGGGTTGTGATTACACTCCTGCAGAATTATCAGGCGAGTGTGTATTTTACCCCTATCTTATCTTCAGACCGATATTTTCAATCCTGGTGAATCTCCACTTAAGACTGGATCGTTTAAAAATGGAGCATGCTCACAATTTTGTATTAGTTTTTTTCTGTTTGGAATATAACATTAACCCGTGACTTATTGCGCAAACAGTTATTACTATTGAAATCAGCTAAAAAGGACCTTACAGAGAGCAAAAGTAAACAGAATGGTAAAGCATTTGTTAGTGGGATGGAAGGCAATCAAAACTGTCAAACTTATAAATCGTGATCGTCGTTCAGTGGAATGTTTCGTGGCCAACAGCCAAGGAAGATGGAAGAAGCATGTGGAGAGAAGACGATATAAATTAACTTCATGAGATATGTGTCAAATTGAAGGGGAGACTTACAGAAACACTATGGTATCAAGTATCTTCATTTGTCAAACTGCAGTCTGAACGGAATTTCCAGAAGTGCCAGGTGCCATGTGCTCCGAGACGCCACTCGAGTCACAAAGGCTGAAGCATGACTTTCACTCGATAAGGCACACAAGCTAAAAACATCAAGAACAGGCAGAGTATCAAGGCTGATTTTACATGGGTTTTGTGGGATGAGATGGGAGTAGCTTCGCTGACCAGATGTATAGGCCATTGGATGGATTAGTAATGGGCATCATAAACTGTTCCGAATCAAGAGCGAAGGAGGCGTATGAAAAGTGATGGCGTGGGCTGCAGTTATCAGTGATGACTTCTATGAAATTACTCTTTAAGTGTTTGAAGAAGTTGTCAGCAGCATTTGAAAAGGCTATGAAGTTTATACAGGACAGTACTCTTCCCATGCATCAAAGCATTCCATAGATTGGCCAAGGAAGGCTGGAAAGGTGACTGAATTTTGACCAGGCCCCCCTTCGTCGCCTGACTTAAACCCCATTATGAACTGCTGGGCCTTAGTGAAGCGTGAGATTTATCAAGGCAGCAAACCTCAGATAATATAAGATGGGATCATCCTGGGTGCACCTGCCCTCCTCCCTGCCCAAACCAACTTGACCTTCTTAACCCCCTGCCTGTCTGGGCACCTTCTACCTTACTGTCCATCAGAGGTTGGACCTCCAGGACTAGATCACAGCCCAGGGTGTCTTTGTCTGTAACTGTTTGAGCACAGAATATAACAGATATTGTGGCAGCGTCTTGGGTCACTGTGCTGTGGGAAAGATGGGGGGGGGGGGGCAGGTGTTTGTAGAGCCTCCTATCAAAGTTTGGGGCCTAGGAGCTCTGCTTTTTTCAGTTGAACCCGTAGTTTAGTTCATAATCTGCTTACCCCACTATTCACAGAACCCGGTGAAGAGGATTCCGGACACACATGAGATCACCTTGCAGCACGGCGGTAAGACGGTAAGTCTTGGCCCCTCCCCTACTGCTAGTCAGGCTACCCTCTCCAGCGGGTGGCGCTCTCTCCACCCTGCTGGCCCTGCTAAGCCCAGCAGTAGGTGGCGCCATGGTTTGCTCTCCACGCTTGTTAACAGCTCTGCTCGTGTGCTGTGAGTAAACCTGGCCTCCATTCCCAGCTGAGCCCTCTGTCCCGGCCCAGGTTTCAGCCCTCGCTCTGGATCCTTCAGGGGCCCGGCTGGTAACCGGGGGCTACGACTATGAGGTGAAGTTCTGGGACTTTGCCGGCATGGATGCGTCCCTGCAAGCTTTCCGCTCGCTGCAGCCATGCGAGTGGTAAGTTGGATGCCGTTTCTCCCAGCTCTCATTCCTCCAGCCTGCAGAAACTGCCCTCTCCCTCCCCGTCACAGCAGTGCGAACCAAGACCGGAAGGGGAGCACTGGGTGGCTTGGCTGCGCGCTGCTGCCATGTGGGTCCCGGCAAGGCTTTCGGGAGTTAATGGGCCGGCCAGTGCCGGCACTCCCGGGTCGCACAGGCAGAACTGCATGGCACATTAGCAGGGGAGAGGGGCTGCTGGGAGGCAAATGGAGCGTGCTGTACTTAGCAGGACTCCACGCTTGGCTGGGGAGTGGGTCTCCCCCGCCTCTCAGCCGGGACGCCGGGCGGCGCGTTCCCAGGAGTCACGCTGAACCCGAGAGTGTCAGGACCTCACACTGTGTGCACTCTTATACTGTGCAGGGGGATCTGAGGGGGGGCAATTGTGATACAGTGGTGATTGCGATGGCGACTGTTGTGTTTGTGATTGTGGTGATTGTCATGGCGATTGTTGTGTTTGTGGTTGTTGTGATTTGTGATTGTGGTGATTGTCATGGCGATTGTTGTGTTTGTGGTTGTTGTGATTGTGGTGATTGTCATGGCGATGGTGATCGTGATGCCGATTGTCGTGCGGGTGGTAGCGGTTATAATTGTGGCAGCTGTGACGGCGGCCGTGGTGATGACTGTCCTCCCACGTCAGTCACCAGATCAAGGCCCTGCAGTACAGCATCACCGGTGACGTCATCCTGGTGGTGGCTGGCAATGCCCAGGCCAAGGTGCTGGACCGAGACGGCTTCCAGGTCATGGAGTGTATCAAGGGGGACCAGTACATCGTGGACATGGCCAACACCAAGGCAAGCAGCCCCAGCCGTCGTGCTCCCAGGATGT
>JABFEA020000119.1:21422608-21439278 GCA_019775915.2 Cyphomyrus plagiostoma | reverse complement strand
ATGGTGCAGTCCGCTCTGGGTCACCCTGAAGCCTCCCTGCAGACTTCACACATGGCTCCTCTGCAGGGCAGCTACACTTTCGTACTGAACACTTCTCATACTATCCTGTGCTCGCTGGCAATTTCAATTTAAAAGGCTCCACCCTAAACTCTGGTCAAGCAAGATTTCTGCTGTGTACAGGATGTTTGCAATCCTCACCAGAATGGCGGTCAGGCAGTCAGCTGTGCTCTCCCATATATAGGGCTTATATGATCTTTCTTCAGCTAAATATGAGTGGCAGAACAGTGACATGGAGTGGAGAAACAATGTCATGTGACCACTGGTAATTCTGATGACATTTAATGACACTCATTCCGTAGTGAATTCCAGCCTCCTGCTTCTCCATTGACATGCATGTGTGGTTAAATATAATCCCCAGGATCATAGCTGGCAGTCAGTGCAATGGGCCTTATTTAGACACCCTTGCGAGGCGTTAACTTTAAGTTCTCTATCTGTGCGCCGACCTCACCTTTGCAGCTTCAAATTGCATGGCTTCCTGATTGCTGAGGATAAGCTTCAGGCGAGAGTATGACTGAGGATGAGCTTCAGGTCAGAGTATGACTGAGGATGAGCTTCAGGCGAGAGTATGACTGAGGATGAGCTTCAGGCGAGAGTATGACTGAGGATGAGCTTCTTTCTGGAGCATCACTGAAGTTTAGCTTTTGCCCAAAGTATCCCTGAGGACCAGCTTCTGTCCAGAGTACTGTTGAAGATGAGCTTCTGTCTATTGTATGGATGAAGACATAGTATCGAGTATCTAGGAGGATGAGTACTGCTGAGAGCGCTGTGATGTACTGCTGAGGACCAGCTTCTACCAAGATTGATATGCTATCTTGACATGATATGATACGATATGGATTCACAGGTACACACAAGGGGTACACATGTCCTGGAGACAGTGAGAAAGATTCAAGACCTGAAATGGTATGAGGAGAGAGAGAGTAGGGGGGCAGTGAACACAAGAAGGAGAAGGAGTGGATACTGAAATTAGGGTTTTAGAGGAAGGAGAGGTAGAATGGGGGAGATCCTACAGCGTACAGGTGGCTCCTGAGCTGTCGATCTGCTGCCCTCCAACCACTCGTCGAGGGCAAAAGTCAGCTTGCCACTGCAGGTTGGGTTACATTTTGGACTTGGCACGTGTGTCAGCCCCTCCCTGCTCCACGAGACCCGCAGCTGCTCTCCCCCCAGCTGTAATAACATGTGCGGGGGAAAATGGAAGACGTTTGCTGGGCTTAATGCATTCGCCACGGCTCACAAACCACTCTAAAGCCAAAGATGACACCTCACACTGACTGTTCTGTATTCTTACTGTTACTCTTTGATAACCGGCAGTAACAATCAATTACTCAAATCGGGAATTAAAATGAGTAAAAATAGACCAACCTCTACTCAGTGTGTTGATGCCTGGTGTCTAAGGTTACATTTTAATATGTATATACAGATGCTCCTCACTTTACGGTAATTCGACTTTACGATGGTGCGATAGTGATGCCTATTCAGCAGTCATCAAAACTTTAAATTTTCATCTGTTCCCATGCAAGTGATATTCAGCAAGATACTTTCTACTGATGCTGGGCGATGACATCACTCATGTTTCTGTAGCGATTGCAAGCATAAACATCTCACACTCTGTTTAACGACATGTACAGCAGAGTTCTTTTCTATATAATCAAATAAACTTGTATTGATTTATTTACTTTTCAATTACCGTTATTTAAAGTAATTATTTATTTACTTAATTGGCAAAAGTGGTTTCTCTGTCTATCGAATCATATACATATTCAATTTATATTTTCTACTTACGCTGGATTCATCAGCATCTAACTCCATGGTAAGCTTAGGAGCGTCTGTACATATATCCAGTTATCAAAGTCAACTGAGGATGTACAGTATAGCCAATAAGTAGTGATTAGTGAAATTTTGAACACCAAAACCTTTTTTTATAAATAACCATGAGCTGTATGACAAGTCCAGTTCTGCTTAAAGCAGTTTGGTGTCAGTCAATCACATAAGACAGGTAATATAAATAAGCAGAAAATCCCACAGTGAAGGAGCCAGACTATAATCCCAACAATCAGGGACGGGGTCTGTAAAACCAGAAGACAGAGCGCAGGTCCTTCTCTTGGCTGAGATCTGATTTCAGCCTGAGTCGGGCCCCCGGCGCCGGGTGGTTCCGGTACCGTGGGCCTGCGACAGAAGTCGGCCATTACTTTTTCCACATTTGCGGAATCCACGGGTGGACGAGGGATTTTGTAAAACGGTTTATGGAAGTGCAATAGAGTGAGTAAGTATTGTTTCCAGTGTCGATGATTTAAAAAGCGGTGAGTGATGGTGGCGTGATGTCGGAGGGCTGCTAGACGAGAGAGATAACAGACCCTCTGTTCCCTGGCGTTGAACTAAAGTAACTCCTCGCATTTCATGACGTCCTACTTTTTTCCACGCCAAACTGAAACAGTCCCCGGGATCAACGGGACCAAAGATACGCTAATCAGCGGGGGCTCTGCCTCAGAACCTCCCTTTCAATGCTGGTCCTGGAAGTGCAGAGTGATGCAGAGCCGTGAGGAGGTCGCCTCGGTGACGGGGCTGTGAGTCATGGCTCAGTATGGGGGGGGGGGGGGGTTATCGCCAGGCATGTGACCTCACAGGCCCACCCCTGTATCTGAGACAGTGTGGAATTCCTCAAACAAGCCTTTGTCAAGAAAGCACCGAAAGCGTTGGCTGCCGTGTGATGACTCATCCCAAAATCTGGTGGAATAACTTAATAAATAAGAATTCCGTATGCCGACGATGACACGGGACTGTCCAGTCATTGCTTTTCAGGTTTATCTCTGACACTGTGACACTAAATGCGGAAAATGGGACCGGGTACCATCCCCACAACACTGACCTCGTTCTTCTGAAAAACAACATCTGTTCATTTCCTCTCAATAAGGTCTCACCCAGCACGCAGGCAAACACTGAGGGACGCCCCAGAGAAGCACTGCCTTCCGGCCAGAATATAAGTGTATCTAATCCTTAGGCCTTGGAGGTGTAAGGTGAACAAATGAGCTTCCATGCTGCCCCGTAGTGTTTATCGCCCCCTACAGATGAACTCTGGTAGTGCCGCATTTCACTGCTGTTAATGCTGTGCCGAGTAAAAGCGGGGGGTGGCAGAGGTTAATCTTTCAGAGGGCTTATCAGTTAGGCCTTGGAATTCACACGCAGTCTGCTGAGTCTGGGAAGGGCCACTGGGAGAATGTGGTGCGGACGATGGGATACGGATCTGAGACTGTGGATATTAAGTAAGGGGGTGGGGCGCAGTCAGATGGAGTCTTAGAGAGCAGGATTTAGCGGGGGGCTGGATTTGGGGGTTAGGGCACTTCCTTAATCAGCCTGGCTTGTTTCCTATGTCATGAGGTCATTAGAACTGAATGTGTTGGCTGCTTTTTCTTAGGTTGAAATTGATTAATTTTAACACTCGTATTAACACTGATTAGCGGAAGGTAAAACTGGGTGTCAGTGTATTAATATAACATTATCATAACAACTCATCCTGGGGAGTGTAGGGTCCTTAATACAGTTGGCTTCATGTACACTTTACAGACCTCTAAACTGCATATATATAAATATTGGCAGCAGTGGCCAGTTTTCGCTCTGCTCTGTTAAGGACATTTCCCGGATCTCATTTTTACCTGTCTTCACAAAGCGTGCCCATATGGCGATCTTTGGTGAGCGATGACAGATTATTCAGCAAAGGTTTTTCACTCGCCGGTCAAGATCGACAACTTGTTTGTTTGTTTGGTAGCTGTCCATGGTACTGAGCGTTTACAAACGCGTCCCGGCCAAACTCTCCAGCCCCTGTCCTTTAACGCACGATCCAGCTTTCTCAGGAATGTCTCACCTTCCTCTCCCGATGTTAGGGTTTGGGTTTCAGTTCCGGGCCCTGAATGTCTTGCGTCTTGTGTCCGGCCCCTGCAGGCACGAGGGAGGCACGGAACGCCAGGTACCAGCTGGGGTGTCAGCAAGCAGCCGGCAGACTCGGCGGAGACGAACCTCCGCCCGGCCGAGCGGCTGGCACTTGCGGTCACGGCAAACTACGCCTGGTGGCACGTCTAAATCCTGGGTTGGACAGACGGCCGCTGTGTGCTCCGCCGGCTCCCAGGTCACAGCTGTTGCTGGGCTGCGTGCTGTCCCCTCAAGTGGCTGGGATTCCTGTGGTCGCCCGCTCCTGCATGTGTGAGGTGCACCAGTACGGTGCGTCGTGTCCCGATAAAGGGTCCCATGACCCTCAGGAAGGAACGTCAGACATGCCCAGATGATTGTGATTGGACACCGATCACCCTGAACAATCGCACTCCAGAAACATCTGCGAAACTGTATCCCACAAAACATCAATCCTTTACTTGACTTTAGTACTCAAACATAATTATAGTCAAACTAAACATAGTCGCTCCTCCATAAATCTGATGCTGTCAGCTCTGCTTAAAAGTCAGAAGTTTGCCAGACTGGTAAAAGCATCACAGCCCTGCTAGTCTGGGACTGTCCAAAGCGGAATTCTACAGCGTTAAATCCCACGGCCTTTTCTGGGATTCACAGTCTCCTCTGGGGTCCAGGGGACGTATCTAGAAGGCAGGTAGACAGGTGACACAGCAGCTGTACAGGATGACCCTGTGAAGGGCCCCTGGCTGCTAACTGGCACAGGAAGTGGGGGGCGGGGGCCCGTGTGATGTGTGAGGATCTGGTTTCTGTGGTTCCATGCCCTATTCCTCTTGGTCCCCCTGTAATCCGTCACTGGTGAGAGACAGGCAGCACTGGGCCAGTGTCTGAGATCAAAGGGCCCGTCTCATGCGGTCTGCGGTGGCTCTTTGTCATGTGATACTGAGCCCGACGGATCCCGTATCTCGCGCGTACGAGCCGCCGAGGTCCACACAGAGAGGTGACCCGTGGTACCGCGGCGGTCAGGGCTCCACACGACCCTCAGTCGGGGCCTGGCCACGCCCATCTGCCAGGTCACTGTGGGATGCAAAGGGAACCCAGTGCCAGCATGCGCCTTGAGAAAGTGAGGCCCAAACCGAGGGCCTCCTCGGCCGTATGTGACTGAAGCGGGTCCCTCACAGCCAAGGAGTCACGGCTCCTGCTCTGGGTCCTCCGGTTTCCCTCTGGATGGAGACACGTGACGCCAGATGCGGCGCGTGCCCCTGGCAGACAGGTAAGCGGATACGGGCACTGCCCCCCCCCGCACACAGCCTTTGTGTGCCTGTAATGCCCCGGTGAGCGGGAACGATACTCGCCGACGGGCACATTCAGGCAGGAGGGACGGGGTCGGCTGACTAAACAGCAGGATAGAAATGCTTGTAGTGTAATTATAAAGTGCTCTATTTATTAACAAAGGACCCACACCTACTCTGGAACTTGAGCAATGACAACATAGGTGTCAGTGACTTAGTACAGACAGTGTGGGAGTGTCACTTAGTCAATTCTGACTCGCTGAATGTCTTGGTTAATGAAAAGCAGTGCCTCGTTTCTGTGTTTGGCGTGCTGGCAGCAGTCCCGGGCTGTAACGATTGGGCCCAGGAGCTCCTCGCACCCGCCAGATCAGATCAGTCACCTCCAAGGCCCAGAGAGGACGTGTCCCAAGCACAGAGCGTAACAGGACCTGCCATCTTCCCAGGGGTCCGTAACTGGAGTCCAACGCAGGCGACAGCGCAACGGAGACTGAACTTTGATGTGGGATGACGAGTTCCAGCACAGCGAGGCTAAACTGCAGAGCTCTGAAATGCATGCCGTTTGTGCCTGAGGATATTACATCAGAAGGTGGGGCTGTCCAATGGACGGGCCGCCCATCGCTGGCTTGTCAACAATTCCTGTTGCTAGGTGATGGATGCCATAGGACACAGGAAACATCTAAGACATGGTACCCAGGGGACACTGCTGCATGGGGGCATGCGTGCCTGTGCATGGCTGCCCCCCCCAGTGGCCCCACTCTCTCTCATCCTCCCGCTGCCTGTGGGCTTTGAGTCACGCCATTAGCATGAGCTCAAGAACATTCTAACGGCATTCGGGGAATCAGGTGCCGTTCAGGGGAAAGCGGCATATATAGTTTGCAGATTTACACATATGGTGCTATCAATGGAGAAAAAAACAGGATAGGATATTAACTGACCTCTCAGTCATAACTTTATCCATCACTGGATAAAGAAGTGGGAGGGGTCAACCTACATCACAGCGCTCTCATATTCAAAAGCTAAGCTTAAGGCCCCGAGCCATGGCTGTCTCTACTGTGCCTGTCAAGAAACTTTCCTTTTTTTTTAAACAATGATTTAGAAGTTCTGGCCCCAAATTACTGACCATCAAACCTGTTTAAGTAGCTACACAACTGTGCGAAAGAGTGTAAGAGTCATGTTGAGTTCTGTCTTGTGCTGCTGTCTTGGAAGAGGAAGTTACCCTGAATAGTCTTCACATTAATGGACTGCAATCCATCCATCCACTGTTTGGAGCCCATCCTGGATGCTACGCCAACCCATCGCAGGGCACACCCACACCTAGCTAAATGCATCTTTGCAAGTTTCAGTTTCAGATTAGGAAGTGAGCTTTGAATATGAGTGTTCAATCTGAGTACTGAGCAGGGATTGGGAGTATTGCTGTTTAGTCTGAGTCATAACTGTACGGATTGAATGTTGGGGGACTGGAGACAGGAACTGAGTGGAACTTAAGGGTGGCCTGTAGACAGAGTCATTATGGCTGAGAGACAGGAATGTCAGCCCCGAGGATGCAGCCCCCAGTCAGGCAGATACTCCGCCTTGCACCTTATCCCATGTCTTAATGTTGTTCTCTCTCCTTTAGAGGAGATAACTTTAACCCCTCCTGGGTAATGAATGTGAGGAGAGGCTTGCAGCCCAAACGTTCCTGATCAGGATTTAAATTCTTTTCCACACATAGCTCTTACCATCGAAGAATCCCTCCGAGGCCAAACACAATCCATCAGTGGAGGAATGCGGCTGGAGAGGAGGCTGCCTGGGACCCGCAGAAAGGCCTGGATCTCCGAAGCGGGGCTCTGCTCGCTGGACCCAGGGGAGCACAACACTGGGCTCAGGGAAGAGGCCGTTCGGAAAAAAAAAACACACTGGTGACAGTCAGCTCCTGGGGGCATTTTTATCTCACACAGCATATAGCAGGACATGCTGTCTGGGTGGCCTGAAGAGGGCCAGTTACCGGCAAGATATACAAAGGGGGACCCTCCTGGCTGGCAGAGTGCCCCCCCCCCCCTCGGGTAAGCAGCGAATCCAATTAGGGCTGCTTGTCAACAAATTCCTGGGTTGGATTTTGCTGCCAGTCTAACCCTGTCTGGGTGTCATCCAAAATGCAAAGGCTGTCACAAGGGGGCACTATATGGACTCTGGGAGACTCACCTACCCTACACTAAACACAGACAACCGTAGAGGTATCAGCATTTACCACAGACATACAAACAGAGCACCCTGTCTGACAGTGGAGATCAATGTTTTGCTCTTCATGTGTGCGTATGCAGGATGACATTGCAGCTACACCTAGCGGTACAAAAAGCTACACGCTGCTGCTCCCTGCTGGCAAGTTTGTGACATGACAGGCCAGTTGTGTTGCGCTCAGGTCTGTGTGCTCTGGCCAGCTAGGCTCTCAGAGTGCCTCCACTCTGTGGCGATGTAGCTTGGTGAAATTCCTCACCCTCTCTCCCAGTGGCAGACATTGGGTGGGAGATCTTTCCTCCCTGCTCCACGTAATGTGTGACTCCAGAGGCTGATACTGCAGCCTATCCAGTTCGTTTGGAATGTCCACAGCACATCTGGGCTCAGTCAAACTGTGATGTATGAGCTTTAAGGGTCCCGTTAGTTTTCACAGTTACATTCGGCATTGAGAAGACTTCGGACAACAAGTCATTTTCAATAGAATCCAAGCTGATAGTTTAATCTCTAAAGCAGGGCTACATAATTATTTTGTCCTCAAAGGCCTTCAATACAAAGCCAAGAGCCACTGCCCCCAATATTTTTCTGTTAGGCTGCTAAGTCAACAAAACCCTGCATTTGCTAAGATTTCAGGTCCAGAGAGTACAAATCCAGAACAGGATTTTGTTTCAACCAACCAGCCGAGTACTCTGTGACTGTGACTCTTTATACTCCAATGGTTTGTTGAAACAGAATCTTGGTTTGGATATATACTCTCTGGACCTGAAATCTCCACCTCTACCGAAATGCATGGGGCTCATTTCATCCAAACCAAACACTTAACACTCTGGCCCGTCGGCTGATGTTAAGGAACCCTGATCTAAAGTTTCACAGATCAGGCAGCGCAGGGGCTCAGTGGGCTTCCCTGCTGAGGGTGGGGGCCACGAATCCTCTCTCTGATCTGTGGCTGGAGTCTTCCCCGTGCGATGCAGGTTTTCTCCTGCAATCCAGGAGTTAGGCTGACAGGCATCTTTAATTTACCTATAACTTGTGTTTGTCTGCCCTGTGATTGGCTGGCATCTTGTCTAGGGTGTGGCCTGTGCTTCCTGGGTTAAGGCTGAGGATTATGGATGACCTGTGTTTCAAATCCAGCTAACATTTGTTGCCAGTAGGTGGCTCCCTTTTATAATCAGAAATTGTCAAACCATGTGAAGGTTGTGAAGGTGAACAACAGTGTTACCATACCGTCACCAGGCAAATCACCTTTATAAACTGGTACAGCACTTGCTGAAGAAATTCAGCCCATGAACTGCAAGCTACTGTGGACCTGTATCTATGCATCACTGTGGACAATTACTTAAGCGGACTGTGAGAAAGTGTTGGACTGCTGCAAGACATTATAGAGTATACTCACTGGAATCAACACCTCAGACTCCACAGTTTATTAGCCCAAGAAGAAAAAAGGAGTAACACTGAAAACTAACACCATGGCTTCTAGCCTAAACTAACAAAAAACATTCAACAAGAATAACTGCAAGTTTTGACATCTCTAGACCACATAATGAGAGCTGTTTTTTTATCAGTGAGTTGTGTGCTTCAGAAATAGCAGACTTATGGCCTGTGAATTGGGGGGGAGGCTGCATGTCTTCAGAACTGGGGTTTAAATCCAACACCCAGCTGGAGCTATTGGGGTCAGCCTCAATCCAGGCATGGAAAAAAGCCATCACCAGCTAGGACCTCTGCCAAAGAGAAACATGACAAGACCTTAATGGTTTTAATGTTTTCAAGCCCTTATTACGAAGTCTGAGTCCAAATTGAAACATTCCTGTGTCTTCAGGGCAAACCATGATGACTAGACACCCATATGGGACCAACAGCAAAACAATTCTGTTTTCAACACGAGTGGTCAGTGTGAACACAAATCCCCTTGCATTTCAGCGGGAGTAAATGTTGACATCTCCTGTATACAGATTCTGAGGCTGCAGTTTGAACCTGGTTTCTGAGTTTGCATGTACTCTCATAAAAAGGGTAAGAAAATGTACCTTTGCTTGTCATTAGGGCTGTACTCCTTTGATTGTACCTTTTAAGGCACAGAAATGGAATTTGAAGAAGATCCCAAAAGTACAAACAGCATAAATATACCATCGATGGTACATAAACGTTCCTCCGAGTCCATTTTTGTACCGTACAAGGTACATTTACCTACAGCTAAGGGTAAAATTGGCAGACCCTTGAGGGTACCAAGTCACAAGCAAAGGTACAAATTTTTACCCTCTTTTCTGAGGGTACATACAGAGGATCAGCTCTGCCCCATCCTGCTGTACACTGGTGACCAAAATTGTGGAAGCACTTCAAATTTTCAGATATTGCGGAACTTTATTTAACTGTTGCTCTAGTTACTTATTTAATCAACCAATGTATGAAATGTGTAACATTCTTTGACTGTTTATACACATTACCACCAGTATTCATGCAGTAATATTAAAGCGTGATGCCAAAAATGATAGGTGTTTCCACAGTTTTGGGCAATAGTATAGAATCTGTGTGTTGTATTTAAGCCCAAGCCCGCAGAGACCTACACGCAGCACACAATCCAACCTGCGGGTGGCGTGTGGTTAGTTGTCCTGTTAGAGGGACACAGCTAATTTGGTGACCCCAGTGCACGTCTAATCGGAAACAATAGCCAGAGGTAATAAGGATCCCGTAAAGGCCTGTCGATAAAAACAATAATTCGATAAAACAGATTAGCAGCCATGAGTCTGCAGAGAATAAAAGCAGGCGTCCAGATTTCGTGGCCCAGAATCCTAAGAGCTTCCTGGAACAGACCACTTTCATATAGGTTTATAATACAGCAGGCACCCCCAAGGGTAAGCATCTTAGCAAGGGCCCCCCCTCCAAAGAGACACATGCTACACAGCCACCCTCAGAGACACTCTCAGCTGGGCAGTCTGTATCTGTGAACGCTGAGACCACCTGGTCAGAACAGAGCTTTAGTGTTACAGTAACGCTGAGGAAGCCTGTCAGACAGACCATGAATGATGGAAGAGGAGAGACTGCAGCCAGTGGCCTCCACTGGAGGAGTGAATTTGGCTGAGGGGGACGTGGTAGTCCTCATGGGTTTAAATCTGCAGTCAGTCATGAGTTTGTTTTGGAGAGACAGGTTTGCATTTCTTAGGGAGAGGTTGTCTCTCTCTTTTAAATAGCATTTTGGTTTATTTATTAGGAGCTCACTGTGTTAGTGCTGAGGTCACAGCCCAGGAAATCAGTCCCTGCCAGTTAATGACACGTCAATGACATTAACAGGTTTGCGGAAAAAACGAACGACATGAAATGGTGCAAATTCTTTCCGCTTATGATGCTTTGAACGAAATGCCCTTTGTGATCGAACTGCCAAAAAAACCTAATTATTTTATGGTGACATCATGCCTTCTGTTCCATGCCAGCTTTATAACAGCCGTTCGATCTTATTTTGGTAGTCACCCCCTCCTTTTTCTGGTAAGTGTTGTTTAATTGAATATTTTCAGTAGGCTACCTCTTCTGAGTGTTACTATATTAGTCAGAATCTAAAAGGCTCCATCTGGGCGGATTACTCTCCTTTATCCTCTTACCTTAATATCCCCCATACATTTCTTGTCCTTACTTCTGGCTGTTGAAGAGTCACTCTACACTCCACCGGGGACGGGAAATAAGGGCAGCTCACCTGAGGCGGTGTCGGTCCGCCCAGTCGGTCTCAGCGGGACTTTGTCGGATTTTACTGCAGGGATCGCCGCTTACCAGCCGTGGCACGGAGGTCCCACTGTTTTGAAAGCCGCTTTCTGAAATCAGCCCTCGTTTTATGACATCTTTAACTTTGACAGGTCCGTCAGTGATGGATCTGCTCGGTATTAAGAGAGCTCTGCTCATAACACTGCTGGTGTTCATCTCCGCGATCCAAGTTTATTATTGTTCAAAAAGGCACAATATTAGAAAGTCAGGTAAGTCGCTCCGATTTCACGTTTTTAAGTATTAAAATAGTTAAAACGGACAAGAAGCGCGAGGCTTTGGATGTGTATATGAGCCTATTGTCAGTTGTAGAACAGAATGAAAGTAGTGATACGAAAAAATACGTAGTTAACCGAAAAAAATCTTTGGAAACAAGATCCTAATTTGGCCAATCAGTGCATATAGCCATACGTGTATGTGTATAGGAGTCTCCTCACTTTCAGTAAACTTCGGCATGTGTTGCTGAAGACTGCGGAATTGGTACAACATGATAGCGGCATCCAGGTTTGCCGACTTGTGAACAGCTTTAAATGCACAGGATCGGGTCGTTCCTCGGTCGCTTAGGTTAGTATATATTGCCTATTCGATATACCTGCACACAAACCGAGTAATTTATCAAAGTTTTAAAATTCAAACAAAATGCAGAAATAAGCGGTCCCAGATCACGGTTAGACTGAAGTCGCTTAATTGATACTCCGTGTGTGCTTCCCTACGCACCTGCTCTTTTTGATATTTACAGGCACACTTCAGTTGACTATAATTGGTGACAATAATTTTCACTACCCCTGGCGTCTCGAGACTTCCCACAGCCAGACTTCTTGACCTTAGAAAATAATTAAGAAGCGTCTTCCATTACACTCCGGCAATTCCTTTTGCTCTGAATCAATAATATAAACAGTGAAATGATCTTTTAGATAATTTATCAACCCAGAAAGGCTGTTTCACTTGGAAAGCAACACAGTATCTCATCAAAAGAAATTAAACTGAATCTCAGGCAGTCGTTTTGGGACTTTGCTGTTGTAAATAAATGGCACTTCACCCAAATTACATCTGGTCTCCTTAGAGAAGCACTCCATTGAATACAGCATTTTAGGAGCCTTCTCCAGATGTTCAACCCAGATGTTCAACACCAGCCAGAACAGCTGCTTGCTTATTCTCCATAATGATGTTGACATGTCTGGCAGATGCATGGCATATGTCTGATGTTATGTGCATAATCTGTACAGAATGAAGACTAAAGAATATGAAAAAGATCGATTCAAGCTGGTTTTTATAGCCTATAAACTTTATAGCCTATCAGCTTTATAGCCTATCAGTGGACAGTGTCATGCTAACACGTCCTGGAAAAATGAGTCATAGTTCACCTTTTAAGGAATTCACATGAATGTGGTGCTCAGCCAGGAAGGTGGGGATGAAGGTTGGATGAGCCTGGGATGCAGATCGGGGCTCGGATACCCCTGGAGGGCATCGTCGCTCAGGAGGGTATCACCCGAAATATGCAGGAAGGCTCCGTATGACATGATGTCCAGCTTAGGATCAACATCTGGCCACATCAAAAACAAAATTCAGCGGAAATGTTCACAGTCATAGGGCTCCCGGGAAGCGAAAACAAACACCCGAGGCACGACGGATGCACACGCGCACCCTGATCTGAGCTCGTCTGGCGCTCCAAACTGCCCATTACAGATTACACTGTCCATGAGCTGTAGCGCTATCTGACCGTAAGGGTTTTCACGAACAACTGAGTTCCTGTGCTGTAGCTGTTTACTTGTGACCTCAGTGGACCTCCCGAGTGAATTCTCTGGAGCAGTGCACTTCCTCACCATGACGGGGGATGAGGCAAGGTGATTAGAGATTAAATGCCCCACCGTGGTTTGTATGTAGCACTGGAGAGTGCATGGCTTGCCTGAAGTGTGACATGCCTCCTTCCCTCATTTGGCTCCGCAGAACGACTCTCTCCGCCCTTAGACGTCCAGCTGAAGGTGCTGAACTGCACAGCCTTCCGGGTCCAGTGGAAGACGGCACAGAGATACACCAGCACCGTCGCTGGGTACAAGGTACTCAAAAGCCAGACCCTGCATTTTACCTTTTTACACGATGAAGTGAATTAGAAACAGGACTGTCACCTGTTGCGCATTTGCTGTAAACGCAATTCCAGAGGGGTGTATCTGATTTAGAACAGGATACTTTTATTACCCTGGAGGAAATTGCTTGTAATTACAGACTATATAGTACACAAAAAGGCAAAAATAGATACAGTACCACATACAATATTTTCAATATAAAAATGAGTGATGCCAATAAATAAGCCGGTGAATATTTAAATAAATACAGTACTGCAGTGAAAAATGCATTTTGCTGATGAAATATCGCACGAAAAAAGATAAATGAATATACGGTATATATATTGATAAAAATAGGTCACATTTCACATGTGCTCTGAACGATATAAAAGCATTGGATTGTGTTATACTTTCTGTGGGTTGTTTATGTCTTTTTATTTGCAGGTCAGTCATTTAAACTGGCTGATATTTATTTATTTATTTATTTAGAGTTGGGGCATTACTGAAGCGTTGGTCCAATAGGAATCCTGATTTAGTCTAACTGACCCGGTAGCACCAGCCTGGCTTTGGTGGTTGATTATTCATTGTCAGTAGGACAGCGGTATTGCCTCGTCACTC
This sequence comes from Cyphomyrus plagiostoma, assembly GCA_019775915.2. Classification (NCBI taxonomy): domain Eukaryota; kingdom Metazoa; phylum Chordata; class Actinopteri; order Osteoglossiformes; family Mormyridae; genus Cyphomyrus; species Cyphomyrus plagiostoma. The sequence goes on along the minus strand of JABFEA020000119.1, from coordinate 21,425,399 downwards.
AGCCCTGAGCTGCCCTGAGAGGTGCCTGCGTAAAAATGGTCGCGCTATTAAGGGTCATGAACAGGTGGAGCTCGTGCCTGTCGCTGCTTGCTGGCAGGCAGGGAGCAGCTTTAGACAGCCGAGTCGAATACAGAATTAGGTCTGACTAACACTGGGGGGAAGAGCGATGAAACTCCCCTAATCACCCAGATGACACCTTTCAACAGTGATTCTGCTTCTGATCATTTTCCATCAGGCAAAGGCTCCCAAGACAAGGGTTTTAGGAAAAAGCTGGCATGCGGGCTGAAGTGCCCTGTCTTTTATCGATCAGACGATTGTATCATCATTCCGCTCAGCCAGAAAAGGGGCTATGATAAGCAGGAAGTCCCTCTGATTGAATCTGGCTCTGGGAGGAGCAGAATAGTTCATTAAAAACTTTGCTTGGACTGCATTTGTGTTCATTAAGGGAGCACATAAACGTCCAGGCTGCTGCTGTGCCTGGAGTCCCGGTGACTGCACTTCAGGAGGGCGTCGCCCCAGGTTACCCACAAGGCCCTTTGTGGACTAATGTCAACAAATGCAAAGGAATGGAAAGTGCTTGAGGGTCTAGGTTAAAGTCCAGGGCTGTAGACCAGTGTTTCCCAACCTTTCTGCTCCCACCGTTCTTGTCTGTTGGTTCCCAAGGACCGGATTGGGAAACGTTGCTCTAGACTGAATTAAAAAGGCTCAGCATGGATACCCTGATGAGCTTAATAATATTATTTAGCTTCCCTCTTTACCCGAGGGGAGGTCTAGGTTAATGGTTAGCAGTGTTCTGTCTATACCAGTATCAACCTGATTGGGTTGGTGGTTTCAGACCAGGGCGTAGATTTGGGTATAGACAATAGGGACATGTCTCTACCAATATTGTGGATGTACAGTACATGTTGGGGGGGGGGGGGATTTGGGGCTGATTTGGTCCCTAGCAATGTTGAAACAATCCTATACCCTTAGTTTCAGGGCTTTGTTGGGTGAACACAACTTGTCATGGGCATCAGTTCAGGCAGGTACATACCAGAGTGACAGGCGTAGCCATGGCAGCCGCTGCTATGACATGGCGAACCTCTATTGGGCTTCAGGAGGCTGCCTTACCATTTCTGCAAGGCATGATGGGTCGTGGTGTGGGTGGGGGCATTAGCAGAAGGGTTGCTCCGCCGACCGCTCTTCACTTGGACACCTCTCTGTGAGGATGGATGTGTGCTCACAGGTGTTCTACACCGAGATGATGAAGAGTCGCCCAGCCAGCCCTGCTGTGACAGTAGACCTGCCCCAGAACCTGGACACGCTGACCACTGTGAGGCTTCTTCCGCATCACCTACACACTGTTTCCACTCTAACTCCCATCTCCCTGCAGGCTGTACTCAGTTCAGCTTCTATTCAAATTACTTTATCACTGAAAGATATAGATGAAAAATTGATATATCTGCGACATCTAGCGGATCTCTCACTGAGGTTGTATGATATGCCGACTGTCTAATAACTTCTTTTCTCTTTGATTTCAGAGACAGTTTGGTGGAGAAGCAAGTTTTGTGAGTGTCCCTTCCACGGTGACCTTGACTCTTACTGCTTTATTTTCACAGGAGTGGACACCATGTGAAAACTGGGGTCATTACAGGCAGATGAGATCCTGCCAGGAGCTTGCTTGACCCCCAGTACCTGACTCTCCTGTTCTCTACCCTGCAGGACGTTGAGATTGGGGATTTGCGAGCAGGTACCGAGTATCGAGTGAGCGTGGCGGCTTATGGCTGGGCGGGGGAGGGTCGCCCGAGCAAGTCCCAAGACATCAGAACATCATCACAGGGTGGGTGTGTCTTAGCAAACGCGTTCTGTGCAGAGTCAAGCTTCTGATTGGACGTAGCACCAAGCTTAGTGATGCTTAAGCGTGTTGTCTGATGGGAAATCTTGGATCACAGCCCCTTCTTCCTCGCAGACACATGCATGCCTCCCTCTTCTCCATCACAACCCAAAGCGACAGCATTATCAGCTACCAAGGTTGCGTTGTCATGGAGACAGGACGGGGACCATGGCAGTGCACCTGTTAATCACTTTCAGGTGGCCTACATCAGGTGGGTGGGAGCGGCTGAGGCTGACAGATCGTGCCGTCCCGTGTGGCATCCTGCTGACTAGCTTTTTTGGATGTCACTGAATATTAGCAGGAATCTGTTGAGCAACTTCTGACTGTGGAAATTTGATGAGGATCAGCATCTTCAGGAGGCTTGGGGCTCTGCTGGGATCTGTCTGGGACAAACACTGCCTGGTGTCAGATGCGGTCTTGACTTCGCTTAAGCATCTCCCAGCATTGTCTGACAATTTCTCATTCAGCGAAGCCCGTTTGATGGTTTTTCTGCCCGTGAAATCTCTTTATTGTCCCTTTGACTAAAAACCCTCTCTGATGTTCTCACTGGGCCTCTCTTTCTGATAGCATTTCCTTGTATGATTATTCTCTCAGGATTTCTTATCCAGTCAAAACCAGCTCTGATGGTCTGAACTCCCAGTGAACCCATCTCCATTGATCCCTCTTCCAGGCCGGAATTAGACACAGAGTGGACGTCCATCAAGGAGCCAACTGAAACCAACTCAGTGGTTGTGAAAGGCTTGGTTCCTGATACGCTGTACCAGTTTGAGATTCGAGCAGTGAACCTACATGGAATCAGCCCTCCCAGCACCATAAGTGACCCAGTCTGGACATTCAGTGAGCATCTGTTTTGTGTATCCATGGAGTTGGGGGGGGGGAGGGGGGGGTGAATGTACCTGAGCATCATGCTTGGTCCCT
>JABFEA020000119.1:21412065-21422508 GCA_019775915.2 Cyphomyrus plagiostoma | reverse complement strand
TCCCCCCCCCCCCCCCCCACCAGCTCACCCCCCCGCGGTTCTCCTTGGCTCCTGCGCCTGGCGCCGGGGGGGGGGGGGGGGGGGGGGCGGCCCCCCCGAAGGGACCTGAGCATCATGCTTGGTCCCTGGGGACATGCTTGGCATTGGGTGTTTCTGTGTTTTCTTTGGTCAGTGTCATTTGATCACATATGACTTCATGGACATCCTGAGTTCGATGCGTCCCTGGGTCAACATGGGAGGGGCTTGCTTTGCACTTCTTTAACCAATCACAGTCTTCATGGTAGTTGCTCCTGGTCCCCACAGGTGCAGAGGGCGTGGTCAGCGGTGGCCACGCTCCATCGTACCTCACCCACTCACATGGTGAGGACGGCGGTGTCTTAGGTGCGGATGACTCCGATCAGGACATTTACATCAAGAAGGTGAGGCCTGGGACTAATGACCCGCAAAGTAGAGCAAGATCAGGCTTGGCAGCTGTTGTTTACAGGATTTCCTTATGTTGCAGCTGGAGCCGTTTCCTGCCATCAGTGGCAGGATGTGGCCACTCGGCTCGAGCACAGGGAGGCCCCCATCCAAAGCCGGAGGTGACACTGTGACCAGGGAGCTAGCCACCAACGGTGCCGTCACCACCGCCAGCACACTGCCCGTGTCCCCCATTCAGCCCTCCACAAGTCCCTCCTACACCTCCACCTCTGCCTCCTCCCTTAGCATATCCACACCCCTGCACCCTGCCCACAGTGCCCCCGTAAAGCGCGGGTGGACGGCCAGCGGGCTTGCCTTTCGCGATCTGCCCTGCCAGGAAGTCGTGTGCCCAGCAAACAGCTTCTGCATCAATGACCTCCACCGAGGGGGCTCAAGGTGTCACTGCAGCTTGGGGCGAGGAGGGGACACCTGTACTGAAGGTGAGTGCAGAAGGTGCTGGTAGACATGGGGGGGGTGGGTAGGGGGGTGTAGGTGGACAGAGAGCATTCGGAGTGAGACAAGAGTCAGAGAAAGAACCGTCAGGCCTACTGCCCGTCACTCTCTCCTCTTCCTCTCTTTTCCACTAGAGGTGTCCATCCAGTTTCCCAGGTTTCATGGCTCCTCCCACTTGACCTTTGAACCTTTGAAGAAGTCCTCCCAGGTGCTCCGTATCAGCCTCGAGTTCAAGGTGAGGGGGTGGTACCTTAATGTCAGTGACTGTCTTTATCCAGCGGGGTCTCTCACCTACAGTCCGCACCGCGCATATGAAATGGAGTGATTGCTGTTCCTCACTTCACTTGCCGCTCTCTCCAGACGGACATGGAGGACGGGCTGCTACTCTACTGTGGTGAGAATGAGCACGGCCGGGGAGACTTCACCTCGCTCTCTCTTGTCCACAACAGGCTGCACTTCAGGTGGGCGGGGCCCCGCATCACATGTCTCACTCAGTTTAGCGGGTTTCCTTCGTGAGCGCTGCTGGTGCTGTGCCTGCAGCAGCACCTGGCCGACGTTCTGCCCCTTTCAGGTTTGACTGCGGCACAGGTCCTGCCAGGATCATGAGTCGGGCTCCTGTGGTCCCTGGCCAGTGGCACAGCGTCACCATCTACAGGGACGGCCCAAGCGGCTGGCTGGAACTGGACGGCAGCGCCCGTGTGCTGGGCCGCTCACAGGTGAGGGGGGCGGTGTGCAGTCGAGAGCTGTGCCATTAGCTCATGGAGTTTTACTTACGCAAATATGTTCTGAGGGCAGAAAGTAAAATGATTAGTTCGCGAACAGATTGTAGAGTATATGGGTTCAAGCAACTAAAGGGTGCAGGACAAGCCAATCAGATGTCTTGGTCCTACCTCCTCTAGTTGCGTGGACTCACTTCCTCTACAATCTGATTGGTTATCTCTCTGAACCAATCATTTTTCTTCTGCCCTCAGAACATTTTTGTGCAAGTAAAACTCGTAAGAGCATACCATCTTCCATGAGTGTACCATTTTGGGGGAGTCACCGCTGTTGCCCCTGTTCCTCTCTTAGGGGAACTACACCAAGATCACATTCCACAGCCCGCTGTATGTGGGGGGGTCCCCTAATGCGTACGGGCTAGCCAGAGCAGTGGGTACCAGCCAGGGCTTTCAGGGCTGCATACAGACACTCAGCATCAACGGCAAGACTTTGGACCTCAGGCCCTGGCCTCTGGGCCTGGCGTTGGGTGGCACCAATGTGGGTAAGTGGGTTGCTAGATGGGAATTCAGGGTCGTAAGTTCAGTGGCAAGCATGGAGTTTATACACCACGCTTCTGGGCCGGCTGAATTTACTGTAACAAATGGGGTTTAGAAATCCTGAAGGGCTGTAGCAGTGCGGGCTCCTCACTCTCCCTCCCCCCGAGACTGTATGTGTGCTTCTGCCTGTTTGCCAGGTGAGTGCAGGGAAGCCAGGTGTGGAGTTGACACCTGTGCCAATGGCGGCATGTGCTTCTCCAGCCAGACCAGTGGCTCCATCTGCCTGTGTCCCCTGGGCTTCCGTGGGCCGCTCTGCCAGGAGTGTGAGTGGCTGGCTCCATGCCCCACAGCCACCCTGCCTACACACAGTATGACGCATAGCAGCTGCAGCCCATTCATCCAGGCGGTCCATCTTTTTGCTCCTTCCAATCTCCCAGTAAATGTGAAATTCCTGCTGCTTACACTGGCTTGAGAAACTGGCTTGAGGAACACGGCTATAAAACAGCATTAAACTGGTTTGTGAAATGCAGCTATAAAATGGTATTAAACCAGTTTGAGAAACACTGATATGAAATTGTATTAAACCGGTTTGAGACAGCTATAAAACAGCATTAAACATCTAAGATGATTCATGATTCAAGACACAGTAAAACCTCGGATTGCAAGCATAATTTGTTCCAGAAACCTGTTCGTAATCCAAAGCACTCGTATATCAAAGCAAATTTTCCTATTAGAAATAATGGAAACTCAGATGATTCGTTCCCCAACCCAAAAATATTCATATAAAAATTATTAATACGAAATAAAAAGTAAAAGTACATAAAACAGTAACCTGCAGTTTACCTTTGGAAAGAATCGTGGATGGTGTGAGGAAGACGAGAGAGGGGAGAAGAGGAGGGTTATTTTGTAGGACGACTTTCACTATAACTAATGGAATCACTGCTATCTGTTGATTCACTGGAATCTTTTTCTTTGTGCGACTTTAGCGAGGAACCAATCCAATGACAGCTGCCTTTGCCTCCTTTTTGATTCCACGGAAATGTAACATTGCATCGCCATTAAACAGAATTATCACTCACACTGCTACGGCCTTATTCGGGTGGTGCTTTTCTACTAAATTTTGACTATATGAGTGTGGCACACCGACTGAGACCGAGCATGGGAGACGATTACCCACAATCCCGCAGCATGTGAGGTAGAGAAGAACCATCGGCTGAGTTGTGATCACGTGACACTAGGCAGACAAAGCTTATACAAGACCTCGCCCCTTTATCAAATTAACATTTATTTAAATATTTTTGCTTGTTTTGCAAAACACTCGCAAACCAAATTACATGCAATCCGAGATTTGACTTACTTTATTTGTCACATACATAGTTATACAAGTACAACATGTAGTGAAATGTACCCTGAAAGACCCTTAGACTGTGCAAATCAGAAACAGAATTCTGAATATGTCAACAGGTAAAAAAATGTAACTTGTTTTGAAACACTGCTCTGAAATTCCATTAAACCGTTTAACCGTGTACAGTATGTAAATGATTATAGATGCATATAGATGTGCAATATCACTTATATCACTTCTCATTTTAAAGGGAAATTACCTGACATACTGACCAGCCAGGTGGCAGTTGAACTCTTTCACAGTCACATGACTCAGTCACATGATATGCCATGCATTGACAACAAATAATCTGCTGTTCTCCTGCAGATTTCCTGCTGTCCTTGCCGTACTTCAATGAGTCTCTGCTGTCCTACTTCAGTGCCCCCTGGCCACAGTCCTCCCAGCACTATCTCTCTTTTATGGAGATTGAAATCACCTTCTTTCCCACTTCGCCTGATGGCACGTTGCTGTACAGTGAAGACACGGGCAGCCGGGACTTCCTGTCAGTCACACTGGCGGATGGATCCCTGGAGTTCCGCTTTGATTGCGGCTCTGGGCCGGCCATTCTCAGGTAGACGAGCTGCTGGAGCTGGTTAAACATCTAGAGTTATGATCGTGGGACCCTTTCTGTCCTAAACAACAGATTTGGAATCAGTTAACACTAAGACATACAGTGCCAGGGGTTGGTTTGCTCAGTGCTATAATAAATTATGCAAAAGAGTTTTTTGGCTCAGTGCTTGCCTCTTATTGGTTGGGGTTGCTGGATGCAGGAGCAAGGAACCAATCAGTATCTTTGGATGGCACGAACTGCGTGTATCTCGCACAGCCAAGAGCGGCATCCTGCAAGTGGACAACCAGATACCCATCGAGGGCATAGCTGAGGTAGGGGGTGGGAGCAAAGGGGGTTGGACATTCAAACTGCTTCCTGATTGGCTGTTTTGGATTTAACCCTGCCTCTTGCACTCACAGGGAGCCTTCACACAGATCAATTGCAACATGCCTCTTTATGTGGGAGGCGTGCCCAACTACATCAGCACCAAGAGCAGTGCCTGCGTCCTGAGACCCTTCAGTGGAAGTATCCAGAAGGTGTATCATCCATCATGCTGAGCTGACATTCACCCCATGCTGACTCCAAGACAGTAACAGCATGTTCTGTGTCTCTCACTTTTCCACCCCCGACAGATCCTCTTGAATGACCATGTGGTCCACCTGACCCAGGGTGCTGCGGTGGGTGTGAATGTGGAGAATGCGCCACATCCCTGTGTAGATAATCCCTGTGCCAATGGTGGCACATGCCGACCACGGTGGGACGAGTATGAGTGCGACTGTCCACTGGGGTATGATGGAAGACATTGTCAGAAAGGTGGGTCTCCTCGCAGATAGTATCAGGAAGGTAGGTCTCCTCTTAGACAGTGTCGGGAATATGGGTCTCCTCAGAGACAGTATCAGGAAGGTGGATGTCCTCACAGACAGTGTCAGGAAAGTGGGTTTCCACACAGTTTCAAGAATGTGGGACTCCTCACAGACAGTGCCAGGAAGTTGGGCATCCTCACAGATAGCATCAGGAAGGTGGGTCTCCTCTTAGACAGTGTCGGGAATGTGGGTCTCCTCACAGATAGCATCAGGAAGGTGGATCTCTTCACTGTGAGTGTGAAGAAGGTGTACCTCCTCTTAGTCAGTGTCAGAAAGATGGGTCTCCTCAGAGGCAGCATCAGGAAGGTGGGTCTCCTCACAGGTAGCGTCTGGATGGTGGGTCTCCTCCCAGACAGTGTCAGAAAGGTCAGTATCCTCACAAACAGTATCAGGATGGTAGAGACCTCTGTCATGGTAGAATCCTGGTTAGCTCCACTTTCTCTTGGATGTGTGTGAACAGTGTTCTCTAACACCAGTGTGTCCTTTCTGCTTTCTGTCTCTGCCATGCAGAGTGTGGAAACCACTGCTTGAACAGTAAGTTTGTATATAAAACCACACCTAAAATATGTATTTGGAAAATATGGAATTTTTAGCATTTTTTTGTAAAGAGTATGGATTTTACTCTCCACAGATATTTTAAAGGAACCATTCTCTGTTCAAGAAGCATAAAGCAGTATGCTTTATTGTATATCTTCCTGAGACCCGAGGAAAAAAAAAGTGTCCTTCAATTGTAGGTTATTTGTCTTTGGAGGAAATAAGACATCTTATGATTTAGATTTTTAAAAAAGGAATTTTATTTTTAATTTCACACGTGTCCTCTTTAGTGCACAACAGGAATAAATATGTTTCCTAACATCAGTGAATAAATGTAAAAACAAAATGTCCACTATAATGGACATCAATGAATGGGTGGGGACTCAGGAGGATACGTGAATGGATCTCATATTGAACAAAATGACAGGGTGTGGTATGGAATCATTCAGTAATGCTCCTTAATTTATAAACTGCTGCTGGCTTCATATAGTGGTCCATCAGCTGAATGAGTTTATCAAATCTGTCTACCTCTCTTCAGCGGTGACAGAGGCCATTGAAATTCCTCAGTTCATTGGGCGAAGCTACCTCACCTATGACAAAAAGGGCATTCTCAGGAGGTAGGGGACCTGTGACGGCAGTGTCTGTGGGTATAGGTTTGCTGGCAGCTCTGTGAGGTCAGGTCTTTCTCTGCTGAGACACCATATGTTCCTGATTCAGAGTCTCTGGTTCGAGGACAAATGTGTTCATGCGATTTAAGAGCACAGCCAAGGATGGACTTTTACTGTGGAGGGGAGACAGTCCAATGAGAGTCAACACTGACTTCTTATCCTTGGGGCTGCAAGACGGAGCAATTGTCTTCAGGTTTGTACAGTCTACCTGTCTGTTTGTTTGTCTGCCTGTCTCTCTATATACCTGACTGTATGTTCGTCTGTTTTCCTGTGTATCTGTTTGCCTGTATTTGTCTGTTTATCTGTGTGTGTTTGTCTGTTGTTCTGTCTGTCTGCCTGTCCATCTCTCAGTTTGTTTTCCTGTCTACCTGTCTGTGTGTCTTCTGGTTTACATTCCCAGTTACACATGCGTGGATGTATGCTGGCTTGCCGTCTTGCTGCCTGCCTGTCACCTCCTTTCTGTCTCTCCAGCTACAACCTGGGCAGTGGCATCGCCACGGTGATGGTGAATGGCACGTTCGGAGATGGCCGATGGCACCGAGTCAAGGCCGTCAGGTTTCACTCACACTACACGATGAGTCATGTCAAATACACAGCCTTGAAAATCCTATAGAGGCCAAATTCAGAATTAATATAATGATTAATTTATTCAGAAAAACACACACTGCTGTTTATGATTGTGTAATGTTTGGACTCACAACTGAAAGAAAAAAAAGAGCTTTAATAATAAACGACCAGGCTTAACAGGTGTCTGCTGGTCCCCAGAGATGGACCATCTGGGAAGCTGACAGTGGACGATTATGGAGCCAAAACAGGTCGGTCTCCGGGGAAGATGAGACAGCTCAACATCCATGGCGGTCTGTATGTGGGTGAGTTTGTCCTGCAGGGGGCGCTCTTTATCCATATGTTACTGGCTCATGGTGAGGAACATGCTGACAGCACTGGTTTCCCTTGCTTTAGGAGGCTTGAAGGAAATTGCCCTGCACACCAACAGGCAATACATGCAGGGTCTAGTGGGCTGTATCTCCCACTTCATTCTTTCCACCGACTACCACCTTTCTCTAGTAGAAGATGCTACTGATGGCAAGAACATCAACACCTGTGGCAACTAGGAGGTACTGCCCCCTACTGCCCTGGAGGACTGCCAGCAATCACATAGCTGGCACAGTAAGAAATTCAAAGGGTTTATGGTTTGTGTTGTTATAAGCCATGAAAACCATTACAACAGATATGAGTTTATTTTTTTTGGTCTTTGTACAAATATGATAAATCACAAATAATTTGGATGGGGTTTCAAAGGTATAGATCGTGGCTGGTAAGGGTGATGCCAGTTGGGACACGCCTGCAGCAGTGTGGTCAATGGGGTGGGGTTATTTAGGCAATGTTGGACATGAGTGGGGTCATTTGGGTATATCGGTAGGATCATTCAGGGGACAATGGATGTGGGTATGGTTATTTTGGGAATATTAGACATGGATGGGATTTTCTAGGGAATGTTGGACAAGGGTGGGATCTATTAGGGAATGTTGCACAAAGGTGGGATCAGTTAGGGGATAATGGACATGGGTGGGATCTTTGAGGGAATGTTTGACAAGGGCAGGTTCATATAGGGAGCATGGGATAGGGCTGAGGTCCTTTAGGGAATGCAGGGGTGGTTTTTAAAATATTGTCTAAAGATTGCCCAACTGCTGGCTCTTCAAACCCAAACACTCATCCTAACCTTAACCCGAACCCTGACCACAGGATCTGCTGACAGAAACTCATTATTCCATCTGCTTACCCATCAACAAGCATTTTAGCTGTTTATAAATAAACCTCAGAAGTGGCTTTGAGGTCACAGATTGCGAAAGCCTGCTGCATGGGGGGGACGACCCGTTTCATCTGGAGAAACCGACTTCAGCATGCAGCACTAATTCTGACGTCTCCTTCCTTTCATGCCGTCTTCCAGCCATGTGTATTGCGGGAGGCAACTTTCATCACAAACCGCGCGTGTGTGCATGATCCTGCATTTCCACTATCTCGTTTATGAACAGATCTCTGTCACTCAGCCCTGTACATGTTTCATGTCTCGTTTTGCTGGACACACGTCACCCAAAAAGCCTGTCAGAACAAAAAAATGCCTCTCATTCAGGAAAGTACAAAGCGGGGCTAAGAAAACATCTGTAAAAGTGTGCCTGCCTGTTTACATCACGTCGATCTGCATTTTAGCCCGGACACGCTAAATGCTGTGGAAACCGGCAATTAGCCGGAAGTATGCAAACTATAGCACTTCAGTAAATTTTGCAATGTAAGCCAGTAGAGGTTTATTTGAAAATGGCTGCAAAGATTGCTGTGGTTTTTGTTTTCGTGTCCAGAGATTTAGGATAGGACCAATCAGGGCTGGTCTGCCACAAATTCAGCTGCAAATAACTTAATGCAACATGCCCCGGAAGAGGTGAGAGTGCTTGCACAAACAGTGCGATTACATGAATGCTCTTTCATCATTTCTCAGTTTATATTTTAGATCCACCCTGGAGATCGCAACATGCATTGTGAAGCTAGGTTCATTGCAGCAGAGGGAGTTTCAAAAAGACCCACCTGTCTTCGCCCTCTACTGGTCATAAGGATGAACAGCACAAATCTCACCTAGTTGGTACCATTGTACTAGGACTCATCTCACCATCAATGTGTAAAATGCCCAAAAGGGATTTGTGTTCAGTGTTAAACACCATGTACTGTGTATGTTTACTTCAGACAATAAATCTGTTGTGGGAAATGGATGTTCTTTGTTTCAATTCATTTTATTTTTATATACACAGCGGAGTAGCCCCTTTCACAACAGAGTAGGCCCAAGGTGCTTTACATGGGTGTGCTGTCCTGTAACCCATGAAGTTTGATAGAACTAGTAAAAAAATCTTAAAATGTAATTTGCAGGTCTTTGATATTATTTGAAATATTCCTCTTGGAAAGTTTGCTGTCTTGTGTGCCACTAGGTGGCATTACATCAGATGTTTGCACATGTGGAATGCAGAGTGCAACTTGAATACACTATTCATGCTGCTCTGTTTAGCTTTACACCCACTGACACACTGGTAGTAACAAGCACACACTCACACACAAACAGAAAAAAGGCACAAGGATGTTGCTCACTATATTGATTATTTGTGACGTCTTACTATAATTTTTTTGTAGTTATTTTAAACCCCCAATACAGAAATTAATAGTACATACATCATAAAAATTATATTAAGCATTATTGATGGCCTATTGTTCTGTTTTCTAGACTCAATGGGCTTCATGGAAGAAGACGCTGGAGGGTTCCACTATTGATAGAAAAACAAATTAGAATTCACCAAAATGCATGTTCACAACCTCAATGTTTCTGGGAGAATATCCTTTGGACTGAGACAAAATTGGAGCTTTTTGGTCAGTCACATCAGCTCTGTTTACAGAAGGAAAAGATCACCATACCTACTGTGAAAGATGGAGGACCTCAGGTTGTTTTGGGACTGTTTTGCTGAAGTCCCAAGACTAGCGAGGCAGCATTCTTGCTCCAGGTTGCCCAGTGTCAGAAAGCTCAACCTCAGTCCCAGGTCAAACAGTATGACCCAAAACATACAGCTAAAAGCACTCAGGAATGGCTGAGAAAGATTGGCCTGTTCTTAAATGGCCCTCCATGAGCCCAGATTTTAATTCCATCAAACACGTATGGAAAGGTCTGAAAATTGCAGACAAAATTGAGACAGCTAGGCCAGTTTGCTCAGGAAGAGTGGCCAGACTACCTGTTGGCAAATGCAGACATCTCATCTCATTGTGAAGTACAGAGACCGTTTGTTGGCAGGGATTCCTGCAAAAGGCATTCCCACTAAATATTAGATTAAGGGTACTTAATCTTAAAAAATAAAAAAAATAAAAAAAAAGATTAAGGGTACTTTGTGTCATTTTCGTTTGTTTATATAAAAATATTCAACTGAATCAATCATTAAACTTGAAACTCAAGTTCTGAGAGTTGTTTTTATGGAAGGGTACCAAATTTATCCACATCTGTGTTGTGAAATAGCTTAAGACTAATATGGGTTGTATTTGCTGAAGACATTTTACTTAAACATCAACTTTTGCAGTAAAAAAAAAGAGCTTGTGTAATTCATATAAGTGAAGTGTTCTCTGTCATTCAAAAAACAGAATGAGCAAAAGTTACAAAATTACAAAAGCAGAGCAGGGGTATTGAAAGTGACATTGATATAGTAAATGAGTTCAATGACAGTTTTGCACGGGTATTCACTGTTGAGGACACTAGTAA
>JABFEA020000119.1:21400953-21411911 GCA_019775915.2 Cyphomyrus plagiostoma | reverse complement strand
TTCTTTACGCAGCGTGTAGTTAGAGTATGAAATAGTCTTAATGATAACGTAGTGCAAGCTGAATCCTTGGGTTCCTTAAAATCAGAGCTAGATAAGATTTTAACAACTCTGAGCTATTATTTAATGGCCGAATGGCCTCCTCTCGTTTGTATAGTTCTTATGTATGTTTCCCAAAAGCCAGTTTGGCATTTCAGGTCCAGAAACTAAGACCAAGATCTTGTTTCTACCAACCAATTGAGCATAAAGAGCCACAGTCCCAGAGACTCAACTGATTGGTAGAAACAAATATCTTGGTCTGCAGACACAAATGGTGGACAACCTGCTTGCAGCTCCAAGTGGAAAAACAGGTTTTATTAAATGAACTAAAACACACAAGGAAACATTAACAAAACAAAGGACCACGAGGAGTCAAAAGTAAATGGGAATAAACAAGACTAATAACAAAAACAGAGCAGGAACACAAAATACACACCTAACACTGAGGATCTCAAACAATGAGCCACTAGGGGACTGGACAGAAGCAGGGACTAAAATACTAAGGGGTAACGAGACTAACCCTGGACAGGTGAGGCTAATTAACAAAGACTGGGAAAACAGGGAACAGATTAAACTAATAAACTCAAAGGAACTAAAACAGGGTAACTAAGAACTAAGCAAGGAAACAGAAACTAACACTGAGGAAAACTGACAGGTAAAAACAATCAAGAGCAAAAACCAAAATACAAATGAAACACAGGGACTAGAAAACTGATACAATTGAAACACAAGGGAACAAATTCTATAAAAACAGTGGGATTCAAACATAAGACAGGGGATCACAAGCAGCTGCATGCTCAATGTGTTGAGCCATGTAGCAGAACAAGGAACATGAGAAAACACAAAGACTGACAACACGGGGGACAGGATGACCAGCAACACCTGCTGGCCAAACAGGGAAGGGACAGAGAGTGGGACAACAGGGGCTGACCCTGACAGCAACTGAATGGTTTCAACTATCAAAACCAAGATGTTATATTCATTTAATCTTCCAAAAAATACAAGCAAATAACTTTCTACAACTTTCTGTTACTAACTGGATTATTTTATTTAATCGATTGACACCACTAATTTTAAGCCAGGAGTGATGCTGTTCTAAAATGAGAATAAGGAATTTCGTGGATAAAAACATACAAACTCGTGAATAATTAATGACAGCAGTGGACGTTAAAATGAATTATGTATAATCCGTGTCCCGTGTTTCGTCTGTATGATTCCAACTGCAGATCAAAGGATTATGGGAACGGGGAGCAATCGCTACGTTTCACCACTAGAGGGCACTCGGAGCCGCCGCATTGTAGGATATCCATGTTACGAAAAGGACCCGTGAGACGATGAATAACAAACCCTTCAAGGTGCATTTTCTAACAGGACTGAAAGATGGTCGGAAGAAAAGAAAAAAGTAACGGGTGCATAAATAAAAATTCACTACAGTAGTTTAACAGGATTCGTGCAGTTTTAACTGTCTCTTTTCATCTGCGATTTACTGAAGAAGGAGGAAAGTTTACAGCCAATAAACAGATTTAAAAAGCGTGTGTGCCGTTTCCACTCTCCAGCATGTGGCGTGGTGCACATGCCACATGACAAAGATCGGGGATCTCAACTCCTCTATCCTACACTAACAGTCAGGCAGCCAAGCGACTAAATAAGTTTCAAACGCCCGATTTATATGACGGTCGGACATCGAGGAAGCCGAATCCAGGTGAGTCTCCGTGCAGGTGACCAGGACATCGGAGAGGAAAACCGGATCGGAAGTTCCCATTAATATAAAATTAGCCGGACTCCTGTCCAGTTCTCTGCGTGTTTACCGCAGGTGCAGTGCTGTAATACCAGACACGCATATAAATCTGCGCCTGTGTGATCGCAGGTTGTTAAAGTGAGGACACACACCGCCTCCGCGGCTGACTGCTCGGCGCTTCCCACCGCCGCAGGGCATCGACGCGGAGGAATTCAGGGCGGAAGTCTGCGCGTCCGCTCGGGGGCCGGAGCCGCTAGCTCGTCGACCTCAGCAGGGCGAAGGAAAGCGCCGCTCCGCTTGGATCGTCGTGTCGTCTGGACCGCAGAGGTGGGTGACACGCAGCAGGCTACCGGTGGCCGAGGACCGATCCGTCCGCTTGTTTGATCACCTTATCACACCGTTACTAACAGGTTCACTGGATACGGAAGCGCTGCTTTTGAGTGAAACTCTGTCCCTGCGCTTCCTCTTTCGATACATTAGTAATAGTAATTCCGGTGGCTATGGATCGACTGCGTTATTAAAGATCAGGGAATGTGTGGCGGGGACCCGAGCCGGCGAACCGGGCGCGATAACGCGGTCCTCCTGCCGAAGTAGCACATCGCTCGGGTTCTACGGGAAAAAGTTGAGCGACGTTAACTTGTGTTAGTAAGTCGTGGGAAAATAACGTGATTTCTTTGATTAAAAGTGTTCCGGACGCTGCTTTCACGGCACAACTAAGCAGCACACCTGCCTTTGAGGTCAGCCAGATTTTCAGGCTGTATTGGTGTCGGGTGCAGGTCGATCGCTGTCACTGCACCTGGAATGGGGTCTGAAAGCACCTCTGAGGTTCCTAATCCGTGGACTGAGCTCCTGAAGCCACTCACAGGGCGATGGGATCTGTGGTTCTTGGAGGGGGAATCTTCAAAGTCATGCAGCTGCCTGACCTGGGTGTTGTGTTTTTTTTTTTTTTTTTACCACGATTTTAATCTGGGTTATTTAACACAAGGAGAACTGTGTGATTGTATCACAAATGGAATCATTTTTTGAGAGGTGGAAGATGTTTAGGCTCATGTGTACCATGCATGTGCTTAGAGACCTGGGACGATCTGACTTTTTGTCTTGAAGGTGATACACTAGCCTTCGGTGTGTTGTGTCCCCTACTCAACTGGGTGGGACACACCTGGCCTGTGAATCACCTGCAAGCTTTGTGCCCGGGTGGGCTTCCATGCGCTCACAAATCTCTCCTGTCGGACGTGGCATCGTGAATCAGCCGTGATTCACCGCACAGCTGTCCCTGGTGAGCGCTGCATTTAATGCCCACACCCCCGGGGGCAGTCCACCCTTCTTTGGGTCGAGGGTGGAAATTTGGGAAGTTCTGACATCATCTCACTGTCTGAGCCGTAACTGTGATGTTTTCCTGGGACATTGTTGACTTACCCTGGTTTAACGGATTTAATGATGTTTAGAAATGCGATTTTGTATATTCTAGACGATTGTGTCTGGTGTATGTCAGCGCGGGATAAACAGAAATGGTTTGGTTCCGGAAGCTTCTGCACTCTGCTGGGGAGAGACGCTCACTCTGACGGAGAGCATAATGGGGCAGTCAGAGAGTCAGTCACACCCTTATGGGGAAATGAGGGGAGGGTTGTCTGGGCAAAAATGAGGGAAAGTAGAAGAAATGGCACTTGTGACTGCCTGAAATGAGAGGCTGCTGGCTAATGAGCGAGCCGTTAGGTAGGTCACGTGTTGCCGTGGTTTCAGTGGGTGGGGTCACAGGTGATCTCTCAGCGGGGAATGTACTTTGACTCATTCCTGTGACCACACCGACTGCTGTGAGCATGCCTGTTTAACCCAGCGTCCGCCCCATGTAAATCGACCGTTCGGCACTGTGGTGAGCAAGAGCAACAGATTGCCGCCGTTACCTTGCGAAAGGCGTGCTTCCCGTTCCCCTTTGGCTTGCGGGAGAAGGGTGTGTATGACATAACACACTGCCTCCATTGGGGGGCGCTGTTTGTCTCCTGTCCTTTAGGAGTGCACTCGCTGGGGGTGTGACGCTGGTGTGCAAGGAGTACTGAGGCTCGGCGGGGCTGTTTGGGTTGACGTGCTGCCTTTGCCTTTTCAGGACTGATTACGCCCTCCTACAGCGAGACCAGCCGACATGAGCAGCAGCTACTCGGTGTCCCTCCCTGGCCCCGCCCCCTGGGGCTTCCGGCTGCAGGGGGGGAAGGATTTCTGCATGCCCCTCACTGTCTCCAAGGTACATTCCAGCCTTTCATCCCGCCTCTGGAATCAGCTTGAGTGTCCTGTATGCATGTAGACCTGGGCTAGTCAGGGGGAAAGGCCAGGTGCTGATGGCTGGAGCCACAATGGGGTGGAGCCTATGTGGTGGGGATAGGGGTGGGCTTTGTGTGGAGGCGGGGCCTATGTGATGGGGATAGGGGTGGGCTTTGTGTGGAGGTGGGGCCTATGTGATGGGGATAGGGGTGGGCTTTGTGTGGAGGCGGGGCCTATGTGATGGGACATGGACAAGCTCACGGTCAGTTTGATAGCATGTTGGAATTCAGCAAAAGGGGGAAATCTGAGCTGTGGGAAAACGTCCGTCTGGCATCAGGGTGTGATTGGGGCAGGGCGGTGTGTGTGCTGGCAGTACTCCCAGTGCCAGTGTGACGACAGTGCGGTGTGTTTGGGCCTGTGAAAGCTGTGGGAGGGGCTGGCAGCAGGGAGCATAGCGTGAGTCATCCCGCATGCCAGGTGAAGACGGCGTCAGACCACCGTCTGACCCAGACCCCTCGGCTGCTCCCCCGGGCAGGATCTCCGGGCCAAGCAGAGGGGGTTAGCACCCTTCCTGCTAGCAGGACAGTTTTAGGAAAACCTTCCCCAGTCCAGGAAACCAGGCTTGTCCTTTGACAGCTGTTCCCAGATCAGTCATTTAGCCCTGATTAAAAGTTTGGGTCTGTGTGTGAATAATCTGTCACATTAATTAGTATTGACTCATTTGAGCTGTGGTGTATGGCCATGGTGTATCGCACCTCGAGGCTCTCAGCGGAGCCTGGAATGGTCTATAGGGCTTCTGTTCTGCTTATGGGGGTTTCACTCACACCCTTCAGCTGTCATGCTGTGTCAGATGATTTATTGGTTTGTGTCTCGGGTTGTTTCATTAGCCTCCAGGAAAGAGGGTGTGAAATAGCTCAAGCAGAGACCTGATTCGGAGTGTTCAGTCCGTTAAAGTGACATTCCACTGAGACTGGCCTGCCCTGGATGGGAAATGGTTCGGCTCACACTGACCTCAGCCGTCATGGGCGTGGAGGCCTCTGTCTCCAGTAAGCCTCTGCTGTTTGTTTGTAAGGGGCAGGGCTGCTGGTGTTGTCAGGGTTGGGGCTCTGGGTGGCCTGTGAGATGGCTGACCTTTGCTCCACTTCAGGCCTGCTGTTCAAACCGCCGCACGATCATCTGGTTCTCTGATAATGAGTGTGATGTTGCGTCATGTGACATTGCCCAATTGCTCATGTGTTCAGAACCCAAACGGATGAGGTGAGAGAGGCCCCTTAGTGCTGCGCGTGTTTGCTCTAGTGGGGGGGTCACATGGGCTTGTTGCTGATCTGTGGCCATCCGGCACGTCTGTACAGCTCTTAGCCACACTGCCGCCTCCTCTTTCCCTAGCCTGACCTCCAGCTTTTCTTCTTCAGAGGCTGGTTAAGTGACTCGCCGTGCTTTGAGAGGCACCAGTCGACGGGTCGGTCTGTAGTTCACCAGCGTTAAACCCGGATGACCTTCAGACTTATTTGGGTAATGTGGGTGAGCGGTCTGCTTCTGCTGGGAGGCGTCCCAGCTCAGATACTTCGGAGTCGGAGACGTTTCTGTGCTCAAACATGTGCTGTCAGGCTCAGGCGAGGGCCCGACCTCCTTTTGAGGAGTGAAGGGAAAACCACAGGTATGAGCTGAAGCACGCGCTGTGGTTCGACACCAGGCAGTTGAATGACTTACCCAGATATTCAGATCTTCCCCCGTAGGGTGTGGGGGAGGGGCCAGCCTCTGTTCTTCTTTCCTCTGTTTCTTCATGGAGGTGGGTCAGCTGACCTCTTTGAGCCTCCGTGCTAATTTGCTTGTCCTGCTCAGTCCCTGGAAAGGCTGGCGCTGAACACAGTGTGTCCGCTCTTCGGAAGATGGCATATCTGTGGCTGGATGGTATATTGGTCAGGCAGGGATCGCGGTGGGCCGGATTCGGCTGGCTTCACTGCTGGCTGCACCGGCAGGTCCCGCATGCGTTGGGGGTTGGGGCGCGATGGGTTGCCCTGTCAAGCCTCTGTTAGGACTTGTCAACGTTCCCTTACGGCGTTAAATTCCAAGCTCTCTGTCATCCTTATCCTGCAGTAACCAGCACCGGCTTGGTGCTGCTCCGCTGTAAGCGCCAGGTGTGAATGGGCTCCGCGGCAAAGCGCTCGGGGAACAGTGTGATCCTCGCTTGTAAGCTCTCGCAGCCACTGGCTGCTTTCTTGGCCTGCCTCTGATAGATGGAGCTCCGTTGGGCCGGGTGAATCTCTTCTGTTTTAGATGACAGCACCTTGTGGGCTGCCCCTCGGAGACTCGTCCTGAACTGAGAGCCCTGTCAACCTTGTTGAATCTGGTTTCGGTGCGGATGTGGAGGGCAGACCTCCAGGGAGTGGCCCATCTAGGTGGTGCACGGGTGCTATGACACTAGGTGTGTGGTGCTGGCTGCCCTGTTCAGCTGGCTGCTCTGGTTTCCATTGGTCTGGTCTGATAGGACAGGAGGGTGGAGCCCCCCCAGGGACTTAGAGGGGAAACGGCTACACCCCATAGCTTCAGTTTCAGTGCCAGAGCCTTACTTTCCTCCCTGGGGGTGTAAACACGAGCGTCCTGTCATTGAGCTGGTGACCAGACCCTGATCGCGTTCTCTGTGCTCTGGTAGACAGGCTCACATACTAGTACCTTCCGGCTTAGCCTGCAGCCAGCTGCCCGCACTGAATCCTGTGCGTACAGAGAGGCAGCTTACTGAAGGGATCGCTCTCCTCAGGCTGCTGGGAAATACCGTTGCGCGACTGTGGCTTGTGGGCGCCACTTGCAGGAAGTGGGCGGGACTCGGAGATGGCGTCGGACCTTTTAAGGCCCACGCGACGGTTCCTCGATCCCGCAAGAGACTGCGGAGGCGTTTGCTTCCCGCGGCCCGGGCTTCCTGGAGTGACTTAGCCACGGACTGAGAGGCGCGCCCGGGGTCTCAGAGGAGTGATGGCCAGGCCAGCTCGCTCCAGGATGAGCGCGGGGCCGCCGTGTACCTGGGAGAGCCGCCCTCTGCGGCCCGCGGGGGCAGACGGGCGTGTAGGCGGAGATTCTCGGAGACTGGAGAGCAATAAACTGGTGTCTGACTCTTGGGTAACTGCCATTTGCCCACTTTGATGTGGACTGAGACAGCGTGGTCCATTTCAGCAGAAAATTGTTTCAGTAAAAGTGTCCATCCCCATCATATCAGCTTTTATTTCCAGTTTCTCTGTTTGGTGATCGTCCGACCGATAACTGCGCATGGGGGGGCGGGGTCCTGACCTGTCAGTCAGATCTCCTTCCGTCTTGGAGCTGGATGGCGAGACAATGGCGGCAATCAAAGCCACACGTGGCAGTTCGGATGGGAGCCTGTTCCCTTCAAAGCCTCAACATCTGTCCCTGCTTCCATAACATGCCCATAATGGGCAATCAGGAGAGGCCGCTGCCTCCTCTACCAACACGTGCCGGAAGGTTCCGGGGGCGGCTATCTCTCGGCACCAGGCCCTTCCCCACAAGTCTGCAAAGTGGCTCTTTTTCTACTCGCTCTCACCCGGTTCGCAGATGGAACGGCAAGATGAGGTTGTTCCGCATGTTTCTGACAGAAGCCCCTTTCTGGAAGGTGTGGGGTTATAATCATTAAAGACGAATAAGACTGTAACAGAACATTCTTGTAAACTGAAATAGAATAAGACAAGAAAATGACGTAAAAAAAAACAAAACTCTGTTTTCCATGTTTTGTCCATTTTCATGAGATTCTCTAAAGATCAGACTAGAAATAAAATCAGTAAAACTAAAATAAAAAGAATAGAAATGAACTTTTAAAGCAAATAAAACCACACTGAAAACTATGTAAAACTAAACTTGAATTCGAATGAAAAATTAAAAGAATGTAAAAATAAAACCACGCACTGTAATGACGCGGGGAAGGTACTGGAATTTTCTGCCACGTTATGCAGCCGGGGGTGGGTCTTACTGGCTCTGTGTCTTGGCAGCTGACAGACGGCGGGAAGGCGGCCGTGGCGGGCATCGCCGTGGGAGACGTGGTGGTGTCTATCGAAGGCCACGCCACCATTGGCATGACTCACCTGGAGGCCCAGAACAAGATCAAGGCCTCGGTGGGGAACCTCAGCCTCGCCCTGCAGAGGTAAGTGTCTGCTGTCTACGTGCTTCTCTGTCCCTGAGGCCGGCCCGTCCCAGTCATGTGACTTAGACCAGCACAAACAGGTCGGTCCTCTCCCTGAGGGCTCTGCACGCAGTTGGGTCTCCAAGGAGCAACTTCTATATGTTGGATGCCCCACAGATTGGCAGGCCCCTTGTCCACATGCACGTGTCTGCAGTAAACATCGGGTAGTACGATTTTTAAGGGCTTCTGGGGAATCTCAATGGCACGAGCATATAAATTCATGAGTGTGGTGAGAGACCCAGAGGAACTGCTGACCGTGGGTCAGTGTAACCCATTAACAGGGTCTCCATGAGGTTCTAATGTCGTCCAATGTGTCCTCCTCCAGAGGAGTGTAACTGTGCTTGAGTGTAGGGTGTGGTGGTGGGTGTCCTTCTAGAGCAGGGGTAGACAACCCTGATCCTGGGGTGCCGTATCCAGCAGATTGCCCATCCTACCTGGTGAGTTACTGTCTGCTTGAGATCAGGTGTGGGTCGCCAGAGACCAGGGGGCTGTTCCACAAAGCAGGATTGCGCAATTAGCTGAGTTACTCTTATTGGACAGTCATGGCTTCTAGCTTAAGGTAAGATGTATTTCTATTGGACAGTCATGACTTCTAGCTGAAGTCGACCCAGCTCACTGAGAAATTCTCCTCCGTGGAACACCCCCCCCCCAGGTAGGATAGAAGACCAGTTGGATACCGGCACCCCAAGGTCAGGGTTGCCTACCCCTGCTCTAGGGAATGGGCTGTAGGTACATCAGCACTTGGAGCAGGAAGCCAGTCCCCAGTGCCTGGTGAGGAAGCATCAGTCTGTTTTTGATGAACAAGGTAGCTCAGGGGAGACATGAAGTCTCTGTGGGGTCGTCACCTTGCGGAGACGGTGCAAGGTCACCTTCAGGAGTGTTCGGGCCTGGTGGTTCTCATTTTGCTGGTTTCACATGATCTTTCTGCTGGAGTTGTGTGTCACGCTCAGAGCTGCTTAAGTTGGAGCTCAACCTTGTTTGTCGCAGTTAAGTGATTAATGGCGGGTTGTGTTTAGCGCACAGCTAAGCATCTCTGTATCCACTTTAGCCCAGTATAGTTCTCTGTTAATACAGTGCAGAGTCTGCTCCAGAAGGAACCAGTTATGTCAGACCCTCTGCTGCAGCGTTAAGCAGCCACACTGCATGGTTTTATTCTCGCTCTGTGCACGTTGGACTCATGAAACCGTGATTATGACACAAAGGACCAGCAGCAGCCTTTGAATTTTGTTTTTCGTTGAGCAAACCACAGTATGTATCTCAGCCTGTCACTTTGGGCTTATTGATGAAGTCGGTGAAATGCAGTCAGATGGTGCCTGACCACGTTTCACTCTTTCTCGGTCTCTCTGTCTGTCTTGTGTGGGAGGGGATTCTGCCCTCACCGAAAATATGCTGGAGAAGAAGCCTGAGGTTTTCTCTCCTTTTGTCTGTCTGCCCCGTGACTGGGCGGCTGGTGTCTCGCAAGCTTCTCGGTGTCAGCTTTTATGTCACGCCCTACTTTCTTCCTCTCCATCTGGGAGAAACATGGAGCCCGCAGCTTAAGGATGCAACCCCGTAACTGGAAGGCTGGCAGGCTCGAAGGCCTGCTTCGTCTTGTTCCGCCGGAGTGCTGTCACTGTGAAAGCTGGCGTGGGAGCTGCCTCCGCGCAAGCTGGCGTGGGAGCTGCCTCCGCGCAAGCTGGCGTGGGAGCTGCCTCCGCGCAAGCTGGCGTGGGCGCTCCACCTGGCCGGAGCTTTTCTAGGGTGCGCTGCTTTTGCAGGAGTACTGTTGCAGCTGGCTTTTTTGGTGACACATGGTGGCAGCATTTTCGGGAGCTGCCATTTGCCGAAAGAGTGACGTCCCACTGAGGCGAGGTGAGCATGTACTGTCAGTCAAAATGTTTAGAAAAGAAGGTAGCTGGCTAGTTTTCACGAGTTTTATTTGAGTAATGATAAGTGATTGATCCCCATAGGGAAATTCTTTTTATGATTCCCCCCAACTTGCTCTCTGTAGGTGACAGTAAGCTTACTGTAAAGGGCAGCCCCCCATAGCAGCACCCAGGGAGGTGGGGGTGAAGGGCCTTGCTCAAGAACCCCCTGATGTGCTGAGGCGAAGCTCCAACCTGCAACCATCCACTCACACGCTCATAGGCTTGAATCACTGAGCCACACGTTTCCACAAGCTTCAGCTATTCAGTCAGTATCTGGATTGTGTTGTTACCGCTGCCCCTGCATCACCCCTGTCATGATTGTGCTTTATGGTCCTGTTCCACTGAACTGAGTGAAAACATCCCATACTTTGTTCTGGCCTTGTCTGCGTCTCTGCATGGGAGCTGTTCCCTGATGGAGCAGTCCGGTCATTTTCCAAGCCGCCGGTATCTGGGAGCCTTGAGTCATGAGAGAAGAGAATGAGCCCAGCAGAGTGGTGGATGCTGCAGTTTTATTGCCTGGAGTAGAACCACAGAGCACTACCGAATTCAGCCTGGGCCACACCAGAACGCCCTGCCCGGTCCACAGAAGACTCATTCCGGGCCTTGCCGGCCAGAACCCTGCAGCTAGCCGCTAACCATCTGGCCCGTGTTTGTTTTCTATGTGGCCGAGTTTTTATGGAGCGTGTGGTTTTCATAAATCGCTCGGAGACTGCTTCCATGCTCAGACCCACACGTTTAGCTGAGGATCTGCCCTTTGCTGACAGAGTAGTGGGGGGGGGGGGGGGGGGGGGGGGGGGGGGGGGGGGGGGGGGGGGGGGGGGGGGGGGGGGGGGGGGGGGGG
>JABFEA020000119.1:21374255-21384308 GCA_019775915.2 Cyphomyrus plagiostoma | reverse complement strand
CCACACACGAGACCAGAACCCGGGTCCCAGAGGTGTGAGGCAACAGTGCTAACCACTGCACCACCATGCCGCCCCACCTATATTAATATAGTATAGGAAATTGAAAAACATGTTGTTACCATAGTACAATACAAAAAGCTTAACGCATTACCATTGCATTTTAACTGAATATACATTGTAATACTATGTAGTATGCCATGGGTGGCCAAATTACAATGGTTTCAGTAGTACTGCGATGCTACTACTTTGATAATTATACCACAGTACTTTCTTGCAAGGGGTGGCTGTTCTCCAATGTGGAACATAGCGTTTGTGCACTGAGCCCTGTTGTATGTATCAGTGAAATGTGATTTTGTCAGGCATTGAGGAAGAGGTATGTGGGATTGGTGGCAGTATTTTGTTGGGGGGGGGTGAGAATGATGGGCCCAGCAGCTGTGAAGGAGACAAGATGCCTTCCCCCCCCCCCCCCCCGATCTCTTCCTTGAGCTTCTTCTCTGGATCAACTCCAGCTTCTGCCGCCTGGTGTATTGCCCCACTGTCCCTCCTCCCCCAGGAGTTCGCTGCCCTGTCAGGGCCACAGGTACCGCCATGAACCTGCGGGGGGCGCTCTTCTGTCCTCTGCAGAGCTGCACGTGAGACAGACGTTATAGGACATACCAAGGAAGCTGGATGCTGTTGATCAATGAATTCCTCTGTCCGTGCAAAAGTCTAGAAAATTTATTTTTAAAAAATCTTTTAATTCCTGGAACTAATGAGTGAGTCAGTTTGCCCCGGGTGGAAACGGGTGTTGGTCTGCTGATAAATCCTTAGAGTATAAATAGCAGAAGCTGCACAGAGTCTGAGTGAGACAAGATGCCTGGCAGAGGCTCTCCACTGTGACTCTTCACTGGCCTTTATGGTCGTCTCCTCTTGTGTAACATCTAAAGGGTGAGAAGGTTCTATTCCAGAACCACAAGCCCTTGAGCCGGTTACCGGGTATAGGACATGGGATTGCAGACTGCCCCAGGCTGTGTTCTGAGTGTCGATCTGCACCACTCTGTAGGTGGCGTGTAAAACTGCAGGCTTTACTCAGCGATCAATCGCCCAGGTGCCGTAAAGACCATGACATCGCTGACATCGCTGCTTTCCTACCCGCAAGATCTGGGAACTGCTTCCACTAATCTTTCCCTCACCTGAAACACAACATTAAGACTAGCTGGTTAAACGGAGGGAAAATGAATGTGAGTAATGAGCTGGGGTAGGATATGTCCATCGGTGAAAGTTTCCGCAGGAGAGGATGCTACTGGCAAACGCATCAGGGGTGAGCCGCAGGTGATGGGGGAGCCATGTGGGGAGAGCCTGCATCTCACCTGTGCCAGTCTGTTAGCATCTATGGTGCTAACTAGAACTCACCATCGCGGGGATCGTGGGGGATCAGATGCCGTCTGCTGCTGCAGAAGGAGGAATCTGTTGGAGTGAGGAGAGAATGCAGCGAATCAGTATCCCTGGGAGTCTGCGCCCTACCTCTGTGTGAGGTGGGCTTCCAGTAAATGGGAGCCAGCTGTGTGTGCGTGTGTGTGTGTGTGTGTGTGTGTGTGTGTGTGTGTGGGGGGGGGGGGTTATGTATATATTACATTGTGGGGGCCAAATGTCCCCACAATGTGATGAAAACCTGTTATTTTGACCTTGTGGGAATGTTTTTTTTGGTCCCCACAGGGGGAAACTCAATTTTATATATATATAAAAAATTAACTGCAATCAACAAAATAAAAATGTTTAAAGTCTTGTATTTTTTTTTTGGTTACTTATGGTTAAGGTTGTGGCTGGGTAGGCTGTCATTGCTAGGATTAGGGATATGCTCATAGAAATGAGTGGAGAGTCCCCACAATGTTAGGAATAAGCCTATATGACCTGTGTGTGTGTCTGTGAAAGTCTCCTGCTACACGTTACTACCTGAGCAGCACTGGCCTCCACTGGCCACTGCATCTGCATGCAGTGTAAGAACCACCATGAGCGAAGCCTCAAAAGAGCCTGTGCTCTTTAAAGCCAGCCCTTTGAAGGTGGCTTGGCAGTGTTTCTCCTCTGGGAAGCGCTCCAGTAGATATTCATTGTATTGCACTCCAGGACTGAGTCATTGCCCTGGATTTGTGGTCCGGACCATAACACTCCAGTTAAAGGCTTTGCCGGCCGTTTAGGTTTGATAGTAAGGAATGTTGTCCGTGTAGACAAGGTGATACCGAGACGCTTCTGCAGACCTGGACTCTTCTGACAGTCGAGTGTGGGCTACACTGCTGGATGCATGCTGAGCCAATCCAGCCATTAGGCTGTTTTCCATTCAGCGGGACCTGAAGGTCAGCACTGTGGGTTATTTTCATTCCTCTTGAGCAGATGCGATGTGCAATGTTCCATTTGTTCTTCTGTGCATGAGTTTCTCCTTCAGCTTCCAAAACATGGATGCCTGTGAGGTCATTCACGGCCCAGTCCTATAACAGGATCTTGTATCAGAGAGAAATACACCTTTAACCGGTCAGTTATTTTTAAGGCCAGATCCAAGGATTTCTGATGGGTGTCTGAATGACACCGACGATGTCTGGATGAATTGTGTGACTGAAGAGCGGTTACTTTCCTGAATAATTAGAACTGGTAACGCCAAGTGGACCTACGTGCATTTTAATATTCGCATGTCTTCTGCGTTCTCCTGCCTCCTGTGCTTAGTTAAGGTCCCGCCCCCTCTGGGTTAGAGTGTGAGGTGAGGCCTGATGCAGGGCACTGCCTGGAGGAAGGTAAAGGCAGCTGGCGGTATTACTGGGCAGACTGGTTAGGAGCCACACGATGACAAGAAGTCGGCTGCCAGTTTCCTGGCTGGCGGACAGTGTTAGTCATCAAATCATCCTTGTGACCCTTGTTGGAATGTGAAA
The DNA here is from genome assembly GCA_019775915.2 of Cyphomyrus plagiostoma. Classification (NCBI taxonomy): domain Eukaryota; kingdom Metazoa; phylum Chordata; class Actinopteri; order Osteoglossiformes; family Mormyridae; genus Cyphomyrus; species Cyphomyrus plagiostoma. Next base: position 21,381,411 of record JABFEA020000119.1, on the reverse strand, counting down.
TGTAAACTGACAGGGGAGCTAAGCTTGCAGTGTCAGGGCCGGTAGGTTCCTCATCTGAGAACTTGCACATCTCTACTGGCTGCTTTGGGTGTGACCAGCAGCGTTTCAGCCAAGGGAGCACGAAGTTATATTTACTAACAATCTATCAATGGTGCCATTTTGGAGGCTTACTCTGTTAATTCTTCCCATTAGGTACCTTTCCTGCAGTTCTGTGTCTCTGGGTCGCCAACTCTCACGCATCTGGCGTGACACGCTGTCAGACACTCGCGCTCACGCAAGAAATCTTACAGCGAATCTATATTGCTCCATTATTAACCTAAAATTAGCTACATCAGAAGCGTTGGGGCAGTTTGCAAACCCTGCAGGCTATTTGCAAGGTGATAGAATTCTTACATGCATGTAAATGCGTGTGCATGTGTGTAGACTTGTGTCGAACTGAAAATCTTGATCTAGCCCGCTGAGTAAAGGTGCCAACCCTGGTGTGTGATACTGGAACTGTGGATTTGTGGGAAACTGAGAATTATAATCTAGAGCCTTATTGTAATGGTGAATACACGTGTGACAATCCTATATGGGGGATGTACATTAAGCTAATGGCTCGGTGATTGACAGCGCTACTGATTGCTGCTGATGTCATTGAGAGTCCAGTCCGCCCATGGACTGCAGGATGCACACGGACAAGGGAGTGTCAATGGGGCGGGGCAGGGGGGTGCATAAAGTCATGCTCCCGGCTTCCTTGAGTCTGCCAATTTACTGGACATTGTCTAGGGGAGCCGACCTGTGTCTTCACACAGGAGGGTAAGCCCGGCCAATCCCCCGCCTGTACTGACATGCACAAGTGTGCGGCACCTCCCTGAAGCCAAATGGCGCCCCCAGTCGCTTGTGTCACATGTGCGTGATCTGTCTTCCCTATGGAAGCGTGTAATCGGCAGAGGAATCTCACTTATGCTCTGAGCAATGCTTTGATCCAAGACTTTTCCTTTCTGTATTGTCTATAAGGTTTTTGCTGTGCATGTTGCTGCGTTGGGCAAACCACTTCCTTTGTGATGGAATAAATGATCTTGAAATCTTTTTTTCCAGTTTTATGTTTTAATCCAGATATTTCCCATAGATTTTCCTGCCCCCCCACCCTTTAACCCATCTAGACCGACCCAATAATGCAGCCTGTAAACAACACCCCACCGCCCCCTCCCCAGCCACCTGTGACTGTCAATCACGTGGGCTTCAGTCACATGACTGAAAGATGTCACATGAAAGATCTGGCTCTGTCCCCTTGCCTGTGATTAGGCTCTTTGGCTAGGCTGGAGGTTCTGCAGCAGTCCATATGAGCCACCATGAAGGCCGTTAGCTTAGCTTATCTTATCTTCTTGGATCCCACCTTTTACTCAGGTACCCTTCATGTTTCTGTCCTGACATCATATGGCTGTTCTCTAGGACTGGAGGCTGCTTTGAGTCACCAGATCCAGCAGCGGACTGGGAGCATGCACTCCCCCTTATGGACTGTGATGACAGACATCTGCTGTTTTGTTTTGCTGGCGTGTGTCTTCTGACTGTGTTCCAGGCCCGTCTGTGTCGGGGAACTGGGTCTTCATTAAAGGTCTCTGATGATCTCGCCTTGCCAGCAGTCCATTAGTTGAGCAAAGCTGAACTGCTGAATGATATAGAATTTGACAGGAAGTCCTGAATGTTATAAAAAATCAGTGGAGTGAAGTCACAGCCTGTATGGCTTGGTTCAGTGCAACATGGGGGCCATTTCTGGGGGGGACAATGGATCTGGGATCAAAGGCTGGATGAACTGCTTCCCAGAAAAGTCATGGAAAATCAGGAAGTGGCCTTGAGGGTGAGAATTGGCCTTTAGGACAGACTAGCCATCTTTCCTAGAAGAGCGGTTAGCTGACAGTGATGTCATGGCCTAGGGGTTAAATTCTGACATAATGCCAAAACTGCCCAGTGGGTACCTGTGTGTTTATGTGCACTTTTTGATCAATATGTCATTAACGGCGATAGGATGCACTGACCAATCAGTGCTAGCAGTAGTTTATCAGAGCTATCTGATATGAGTTTCAGGCTTTGATTATAATAATTGATAAACACAAAACTTGTTTGTGTGTTATAGTAATGTAATAAGCATGTGACCGTTGACGACCAATGAGTTTTGATGGTAAACCTCCTCTGCAGAGATTTTAAGTCCAGAGAAAGCAGTTTCATCCTGATGGAAAACCATTTAGCTGCCATGCAGAGACGGGTCTGCTGTCCAGGATTCTGGCTGATCTGCTGGTTTGCCATCTATACGTGCCCAAGATGTACCCAAACCCGGTGTGCACTGAGAGCTTCTCACTGTTATTCTCTGAATCCTGTCTCAGCGAGTCAGTGTCTCTTCCCTTCCCTGCGTGACCCACGGACTCGCTGAGGTGTTTTAGTCGAGGTGGGGGCGAGAGAAGATGTGTCCCTTTTTCATACTGTGTGAAGGCAGCTTATGCACAGAGACTGACCTTGTTTCTTTTGCTGTTGTGGTGCCTTTTTAATGTGCTGAGATGTTATGGCTGTGTTCACTGCCCACTGGGCTCACAGTGACAGGTTCTCGGGAGAAGTCGGCTCTCTCCTGTCAGAAAGGAAGGTAAACCTCATGCACAGGGCAGTCCAGCGGTGGTTTTCTGTGGCAAACAGGATCGATGTGCTGAGGAAAGAGCATCACCCTTCAGCAATCATGTCAACGTTGTGTGTTTCTAAGTTTATCATCGGTGGATGGTTCAGGTTCAGGAAGTAAAAATCCAGACTAAGATTTTCTTTCAACTAACCAGTTGCATGCTCTGTTACTGAGACTCTTTATACTGTTTGGTTAAAACAAAATCTTTCTGTAGTTTTTTACTTTCTGCACCTGAAATGAGCTGAACCTTGGGGGGTGGAAACGAAAAAGTAAATAATGACTTGAAGTTTCGGCTTTGCCTCACATCTCACTTACAACAATGGAGTTTCATTCTTGTTTCATTTCCTTAGTTGGGTTTGTCTTAAACCAATGATTCTCAAAACTGTTCCCAGAACCCTGATTGCCAGAATGTTTCCATTCCAATCCTACCTTAATCAGGCTCACAAGGTCTTTAATATGCTAATGATCAATGTGGCAGGTTGAAATCATTGTGGGTTGTAAAGAAACCATTCTGGCAGGGGGAGCGTCAGGAACAGGACTGAGAACCACTGGCCTAGATGTAACAAACACTTGTCCCTATAGTCAGGTCGAATATCAGGCAAGGTAAATACCACAGATCAACTCAGATGGGGTTTAATAAATAGCCCATGGCAATGATAGTTAACGCAGGAGTATTTCCCTGGGTCTTGTCTTGCTTTGTCCCCACCACTGTAAATCGTAGATCCCCTCTTGCTTGGTCGCCTACCCTTAAGAGAGATGGATCCCAGTCTACAGACTCCCGACCACACATTCCATGCTATGCCCCTGCGGCGATGCCAGTGTGTCCCAGATGGCAGGTAAGGACCAGCCTTCTCAGGCCACTTGTCGGTGCACCTGTTCATGAGTGCAGGCAGGTGATCCACCCATAACAACACAGGCCCAGGATCATGTTCTTGCTGCAGAATATTGGAGAATTTCTCATAGTTTCGCCGCGTACATTTAAAACCTCGTGGTTCTGATTCGGTCTATCTCCGGCGGCCACGAGAGGGGCTCAGTCGATGGACGTGGCTGTCCGCAGCCCCGGTTGTGCTGAGAAGCCGGCCCTTATCCAGCGGCCCTTACAGGAAACGTCAGAGTGAGGTTCCACACAAGGATCGTGCTTACGGTGTGTATCGATGGGCTGGGGCTGGGGGCTGCTGGGGATCGATCCGTCCATCTCTGTCTGTCTCCCAGCTGCACGCTGCATCTGTGGTTGAAGTGTGCAGACTCTAGGGTAGGACCTGCTCTGCTTTTTAACATAGTGCTGTATGGTGTTTGTTGTTCTGGGAGCCAGACTGCCCAGGTTCACCTGGAAGGAAACCTTTTCTCTTACTGTTTAAACTCATAAACGAACAAGTTTATGCGTTTATTTGAATTGCAGTCAACGTGTTACTCGCGTGTTGGTGGTGATGCTGGTGTAAACAAACATACTGCGCTGCGCTGCCCGTCGTGTAAAAGTATAGCAAATGCAACTATGTATAGTACTTAACACTTGATAATGATAATAAACAACAATGTTACTGCTTTATATACGCTGTCTGGCCAAAAAAGTCACAGACTTTAATATCTCATGGTGCCGCCTTCAGCTTTGATTATGGTATACATTTACTGTGCTTCGACAAGGTGAATCGAACCACTCTCTAAAGTCATGTAAAGTCTTCTTCAGCACATCTCAAAGACTTTCAATGGGATTAAGGTCAAGACTCTGTGGAGTCCAATTCATGTGTGAAAATGGTTCCCAATGCCTCCTGAACCACTCTTTCGCAATTCGAGCCTGATGAATCATAGCATATTCATCCTGGAGTATGCCCATACTATTAGGAAAGAAAAAAATCAATTCATGTAATAACCTGGCCATTCAGTAGATTCAGGTACTCAGCTGACTTCACTTTATTGCTGCATAATATTACTGATCTGTAGTAATGATCCAGTCATTGGCTCTTAAGTACTTGCTGGTATAAATTCAAATGATGACCTGTTTTTGGCCCGGCAGTGTATTTACTATACTGTACTTTTAATCATTATTTAGGCTATACAGTATAGCCTAGGTGTGTAGTAGTCTATACCATCTAAGTTTGTGTATATTCTCATTTCTCAGAACACATCCCTGTCGTCAAGCGATACATGATTGTATAGACAAAAGAAATGTTCTTTTCTTACATTCATAGCTCCCAGGCATGACATGGATTTGGACAATGGTCTTTCCTGTCGTTGTAACCTGTAGTTCTGATGGACAATAGCTTGGGTTAGAATGCTGCTGATAATGCCGTCCTTCTTGCGTCTGGCCCTCATCCCCGCATGCTTGTATGTGAGGTAAGCCCTGGTCCCTTCCCTTCTTTGTTCCCTTTCTCTTCTCTCGCCCTTTTGTTCCGTTACTCATCCTTTCTTCACACTCAGCTGGTTACTATCCCCCGGGGTTCTGTGAGTGCTGATTGGTGAGGCACACGGGTGGTCCTGCTCAGCGGGAAGCTGTCCTGTCTGCCTGACGTAAAAGCAGGATACCCACACCTGTCGGGCGCCAACACCTAAACCTCCCCCAAAACTCGACGCCGGCACAAGTGTGAGCAGAGTACACATAGTAACAGCTGAGGTACATACAGTATTGTGTAAAAGTCTTAGGCAGTCAAAGAAAACAACATTTTGAAAGATCTCCTTTTGATATAAAACTATGACATTATGCCTGCCAAAGTGCGTCAGCTGATCCATTTCGAAAACTCTCCTAAAATTACCCTGGTATTTGCAGCAACCATCGAAATTACACATGTATTCCTTGACCCGACCACTAGCACACTATGTTTGGTAAATTAATGCCTCATGAAACTGATCCACTAATTAAGTTAATTAATTGAGCTTGTGGCGAAACAAGATATCAGTAACTTTTTAGAGAACATAACACATTCTTGTTTTTACTTGTTTACCTGTACATAATGCTTTTTTTCTGAGCAGAACTTACTACCCAGATAAATGTATTTAACGTTTTCCTTGATTGCCCATGTCTTCTGCACAGTGCTGTATGCGTCATTCTAAGGATCAGGTCGACGTGGTTGAGGGCCAGTCCGTACTACCAAAGTGTCACAGGGCAGTGGTGTATGTGTGCTGGCCCATGGGGGCCGGGCCGAGCTGGGTCAGGCTGGGGGAAGTGTGCTTTCATTCTGCTTCCCAGTGAGTGGATTTTAGGGACAATACTGTACAAATCAGTCAGGGGCCAGAGGTAAAAGCTGCAAGCTTTCTTTTGCTGTTAATCCCAGCCATCACTGTCGCTCTCTTTGTGTGTATTCATGAAGGCCCCCTTTCTCACACAAACGTGACTCTGCTGGAGATCTGCCAGGGGGTGGAGGGGGACATGGGGGGGTCAGGACCCCCTGAAGTTTAGGGACGTTCCAGTGTGTTTGTGTGTACCTGAGATTTTTCCTTTGGCCATGTACAACTGGTCATGTGTGTTTATAGCAGTGGGTTTTGCACACGGCCCATCCTTGGTCGGCTCAGTGGCGTTTCCCAGCATGCACTGGCTGCCATTACAAGGCTTGCGTTTTCTCCTTGTATGCTGAGAAGGTACCAGAGGAAAAGATCAGAATATGCTTTGCCTGACAGGCTCCGGTAAAGCACATGGCTGGGAAGAATATGGGCCGCCATTGCCAGCAGGGCTGGAACTACCAATCTGCAGTTAAGCACTGAGATCAAGCAGGGATACCTTCACACCTTGTTCTGCTGGAACCACCAGCCAGGATGTAGTGGATGTTTTGAATGTTCGGAACATATGTGTAATAGCAGGAGCGGTGGAAATTTCAGGAAGTACAAATCCAGACCAGGATTTAGTTTCAACCAACCAGTTGAGCATAAAGAGTCACACTTACAGAGTTACTCCACTGGTTGGTTGAAACAAAATCCTGGTCTGGATTTGTACTCTCTGCACCTGAAATTTCCACCTCTGAACAGCAGCAAGGTTTCAGAGTTAAATGCTTAACAAGAAAGTGGAGTCTTTAAGCCATGTGGCAGAGTGTATGTGTATTAAACCAGTAAAACCAGCCCAGCATCCAGGGGCTGCTGGATACCAGCACGGGTAGTATCTATGCTAAGCCACCTGCAGGGGGCAGAAGAGAGCATTGCAGAGTGGACCAGGATGGATTCAAGCGCTGGGTTTCTTGCTGGGATCCTCTTTCTACCCCTCTGCTTGGGGAGGTTTTCATAGTGATATGGATCTGGTAGGAAGCCTTTGTGAGGAGCATAGTAGTATAATATTTGTTCACAGCTATTGACAGCAACAGCTAAGCAGTGTAGGCTGCAGCTTAGCCTTTGCTAGTGATGAATGGGGTGGGGCTCTAAGAACAGGGGTGACCGCACGATGGGAGACTGGGCTGGGCGGAGGGTCCGCAGGATTTGGGGGGGGGGTATGTGTAGGATGTTCATGGGTGAAGAAGGTGCCGCTTGTTGGAAACTATAGTGAATCATTCCATAAGGTCCCACGTGTATCCAGGCCGCACAAGCACCCGT
>JABFEA020000119.1:21342294-21367967 GCA_019775915.2 Cyphomyrus plagiostoma | reverse complement strand
CCCCACCTCGCTTCTTCGTTGGGGGCCACCCGGGCGGGCCGCCGGGGCATCCGGGGGGGGGGCGCTGTGGGTGGGGGGGGCCACCGGGTGGTGGGTAGGGACAGAGGTGGGGTGGGTCGTCGGTGGCCAGGAGCTGGAGCAGGGGCAGGACAGGGGGTTAGGACAGGGGGTTGGGACAGAGGTGGGGCAAGGGTGGGTGGTTAGGGGAGGGAGAAGAGAAAATCAGGGCAGAGGGAGGAGCTTCTGTTGTCAGTTTGCCAGAAGACACAACAAATCAGGGTGGACCTATTAACAGGGGCTGTAGTGGTTCAGCTGTCTGGTTGAAGATATTTAATATGTATGCTGAAGAATCCAGTTGTCAAAAAGATGATAAAATGCCCTTTGATTCATCTCAGGATTGGAGGATCATACGAGTTCACCTCTCCTGTCCTCAGTAAACAGATCAACATGTTTCTCCTTGCAGTGACACCAACGAGGTAGACATCCCGCCCAACACACGGGTCGGCACCAAGCGTTACATGGCCCCGGAGGTCCTGGACGAGAGCCTGAACGGAGCCCACTTCCAGTCATACATCATGGCTGACATGTACAGCTTCGGGCTGATCCTGTGGGAGATCACGCGGAGATGCATCTCAGGAGGTACCACAGCACACTGCACCTCAACGTCCCGTCTGGGCTGGAGGAGGTGGGCTTGGCTAGTCGGTGCCACCAGTATCGCTGTGGCTGGATAAGGAGAATATGGGGCCCAGCCATCCAGTGGGACATGAAATCCTCCGACACGGTCTCAGCCTCCTTTATGTCCAGCATGGAGATGACCAGTGTCCTCCTGTCTTCCTCAGGGATAGCTGAGGTGTTCCAGCTCCCTTACTATGACCTGGTCCCTACAGACCCCTCTTATGAGGACATGAGGGAGATGGTGTGTATACAGAGGAGGAGGCCCCCGTTCCCCAACCGCTGGAGCAGCGATGAGGTACCAAGGCGCTCCATGTAGCTGTCCATCTCTCTCGCCCGTCCCACAGGGTGACCTTCCCTCTCCTCCTGTCCCGCAGTGTCTCAGGCAGATGGGCAAGCTGATGTCCGAGTGCTGGGCGCACAGCCCCGCCTCCCGCCTCACGGCCCTCCGGGTGAAGAAGACGCTGGCCAAGATGTCGGAGTCCCAGGACATCAAGCTGTGAGATGAAGAACTTAGACCTGGAAATAGCAGGAGCAGGGAGACCACTGGGGCTGTGGACACAGTGAGCACCCCCCCCCCCCCCGCAAGACACAGACTATTGTCTAGCTGGGCCGTTTGGTGTTACTTCCTGCTGCTGTTGTCATGGCGATTAATGAAGCTCAGGTCAGAGATTCTGGAGCACGATGACACTGAGCCGGGGCTGTGCTGGAAATCTCGTCTCCCATGCTGGTGTGCTGCACACAGCTACGTGTGTAAGAACATCTGTCCATTCTGTCGGTGTCCGGGCCTGTTCAGAGCAGGAGTGGACCAGCTGTACTGATTTAAGGGTGAACCTGACATATAATAAACTGCTATCAGCCTTTGGCTGTTCATGGCTCTTTTGTTTGGGGCACAAAAACACAGTGAAATACACACTCAGCCACATACAGACACACGCACAGACACTCGGACACAGATCTGATAAACACACGCGCCATCAACCATACAGATGCATTATAAAATATACACACACAATCATCAGACAGTACTGTGCAAATTCTTAGGCAAAGAAAATGTTCAAATGATCTTGATATTTGTAAAAAAAAACTATGATATTATGTTTGCCAAAGTGTGTCAAATTAACTCAGTAACTATCCAATATACTAGTGTATTTTTTGACTGGATCATATCCCACTTTGTTTGACTAATCGGCTCCTTATCAAGCTATTTTACTACCCAAGTTAATCAGTTAATTTCGCTGGAGGTGAAATTTAGTGAATTCATTGAATTCCTGGGGTATCCCTGACGAGAGGTTTGGGAACCAAAGTGTTCCAACAAGATATCAGTAACATTTAGGGATCAGACAACATTCTTGTTTGTTTTTATTGTGTTAGTTAATTTGCATATATTATAAGGTTAATAGTAAATTATGTTATTTTCTGAGCAAATATGCACGTGGTACTCAGACTAATAGCTTTAAACGCTTTCTTTGACTTCACACCGAGAAGGTGAGAGCACAGCGTTTGCTCTGGCCGCTCTGTCCGCAACGGTAGGGAACTCTGACAGACTAGATGGAACCGACAAGGTTGTTCACAATGCGGAGTCTCGCAGATTTGTTAAATTGGCCTGCAAAGTAAACAAACTTGTAACTTGTCTTGGTACTAACTATCGAGTTGGTACTGAATACCGCTATAATTTGCCAAATCACACGTAATTATGCAAACACTACTTATATAAGTAACGTTAAAGTTACGGATAATTCGCAATAGTTTCATTCCGTGGCGCCAAAATAGTATTTGATTTCCTTCTTTGGTTCCCCACAAAAATATTATGCACTCCACCAACTCATCTGGATAATCAATATCAAACAACTTGGTCTATGCCTCTTTTTAAATGTTTTTGTCCCTGTATCAAGCAGGCATCAATGCCAGCAAAAAACATACATGAACGTAAAATTAACATATGTACTGTAGATTTGAATGTGCGTTCAATAGATTAGACAATGGATATGTTAATGGAAATGTATAATAGCAGTGTTGTTTATATAGTTTTATATTTGGCTGTCCGGGTCTTGAACTCTGCCTATTTTGCAACTCTGAACTCTGCCAAGTCACACATATTAATTCAGCATATCAGACAAAACAATGAATCTCTTCGTTGAAATTTCCACAAAATTTCAATTTCAGTATCTATGATTAAAAAGCCAAATATTATAATACGGCAACCAATATAATGCACTACAAACCGAAACCTTTGCCCTTGAATTGCAAAGTATTAACCTAGGTATATCTCAGTATTCAAAGACAGCATGTTGACACGGTAAAATAATGCATGTCTACATTGTTTTTCATTAAATGCGCAGTTTTATGTCGCCTAAGTACGGATATTTTTTACAGTGTCTTGAGAGTAAAATGCTATGTGGACGTTAATTCTGTCTCGCAGTGTTTGGGGACTGTTTGTTCGAAACAAAAGTTTGCACGCGAGTGTTTTGTGGAACTCTCTACAATCTGATTGGTTGTCGCCGAACCGCATTATAGCTCATTACCATAAAGTTGGTCGGGCATCAGCTTCCTTTTGACGTTCTCCCCGCCAAAATTGTGCCTAGCGGCGCCTCTCCTCCCCGCCTGGCGTCGCACCCTCCCATAGAGAATGAGCGACTCTGGCATAGTACTATACATATCATCAGCAGCACAGATACACACTATCAGCTTGAAAGGTTTGTTGGGTCTTGCTTATAAATATAATTTATTGCTTATTTAAACCTTACATTTGTACAGAGCCCTGAAAGAGGATACGTCAGCATTTACAGGGAGCATGTAGATCCCACAGAGCAGATCGCAGATATGGCAACAGGACGAGCATCGGGGTGGCCAGGCTTTGCCAGCAGGTTTGCATAGACAGAAAAGGTGACATCTCAGCAGGAGAGTGAAGAACAACCTACAAACAGTGACCTGGACAGCTGTACATCATCACCATCATACCAAAGTTTACCTGTTTAGGTTTAGTCTAGTAGAGGTTAACATGCAGTCTTCAGAAGGCAAAGGTGATGTGGAACAAGGTCAGACCAACCCACACTTGGAGGACAATGAATCACGGGAGTTAGATGTTCGGGGCAGATCCAGGCAATTGTGATGTCCCCCTGGTCTGGGCCTGTGGTGACATCAGAGGGCCACCCACAGCAGACAATGTCCACTGGTGATGGCAAAAACAACACTTCATGAACCATTTGCTGTATTTCCTGACCCCACTAGATGGTGCTGTCTGCTCAAAAAAGGAGCTCAAAAAAGGGCTCAAAGCAAACCTCCAAACCAAGCCAAGAGCACCATCTAGTGGGGTCAAAAATGGTTCATGACGCGTTGTTTTTACTGTCACTAGTGTCCACATCACCCGCATGTCCCACAAAGGGCTCAATTTAGAAAAATGAACATAGAAAAAGTGGACTAAATCCCTTCAGCAGACCCCCCAGTTTTGCTATTTACAGGTTTGAACAATAATCTAGTCTGCCAGCAGATGTAGTCCGTGCATATGTCCACTAGATGGCATCATGTAACAAGAGAAAGTGGAAAAGCAAGTTATATTAAATATAAAATTCATAAGAAGTATAATGCGTATACAAAATGTGATGATTTAAAAACAGTGACCACTTGAAGTCCTAAGTGCTGTATGCAAGTCAGATGGTCTAATATGACCGTATGTGGCACAAAGGGGACTCGAGTGCATCAAGGCTCATATACCTGCACCTGACCAAAGGGTCCACATGCTGCACTGTCCAGAGCAGCCTGGCATCCACATATATGGACAAGAGGACATTCCGTTTCCTCAGAAACTATCAAGGTTAAGAAATATCTACCAAGGACTCCAAGCAACAAAGTCCCATTCGCATTCGGTGGTTTCATCTTGATCCATGGAAACAAAGCTGGACCTTCTATTCTGGAGTTTTACTATGACTTTAGTGACTGGACTGCATTCGCCCGCTGCTCTCCAAGGCCGCATCAGCCTCAAATGCCAGGTCGATCGGCCAGTCCGGGGCTTTTTGCTGACGTCAGAGATCTTGCACGCTGGAGGTGCTGCAATGGCGACCCATCTCCTCCAGCACAGCAGCCAGCCGGTTGAGATTGCCGTCAGGAAAGTGCTGGGCTTCCCACAGGTCTAAGATCACGCCAGTTGGACTTGACTTGGTGGCAAAGTAGTTCAGATACCTGCAAAAAAAAACTGGTTATGAACTGTTATGGGAACTAGCTCTGCGATCAGCCAAACTGCATAGGCAAATGTTCCACTATCCAGAAATTCCTCCATCTCTTTACGGTCGTTCCTCCCCAATCTGCTACCATCAGTACATGCTGAATCCAGTGAGTAACAATCCCCCTGCCCACACGCTAGGCGTGGTTTACCTGTCCAGGTTGAGCTTGCGTGCCAGCATTCTCCAATCATTGCCCCGGGGTGGGGGGGCATCCAGGCTGCTGCAGAGCTTCTGCCGAATGGAGAGCGGGATCCGGAAGGCGCTGGGGCCCATCAGCGTGGTGATGCTGCTGGCCGGATCGAGCAGCGAGGTCTCAATGCTCTGGGTGTTCTGCAGGACACGAACTGTTGAGCTGAAGGACCAAATCTTGGGTGATACGCAGAGGGCATATGCCGATCAGACTCAGCTACTCACCTCCAGCAGGGTGCTGTAGAGCTGGAAGATCTGGCCCTCGCCCTCCACCTGGCGCACGCACAGCTGGCAGGCGAGCTCCGTCACCCGGAAGCTGGAGCGTTCCAGTGAGAAGATGCAGTGCAAGCAGTGCTGGCTGCCGTTCCACACCTGAGAGAACGACAGCTCCTGTCGCGGACAGAGATGGACATCAGGCCTGGAAGTCCCGCCCGTGGCCCCTCCCACTCCACGCGGCCTCACCTGGTACTTCGCCAGCAGTTTGCTCTTCCACAGAGTCGGGGCGATGTCATGGATGGATAGCCGGAGGTTGTGGCTGCTGTCCTTGAAGGTCAAGGTCTTCGGTTCATCCAACAACTTGCCACCCATCTGCTTCTCCATCTGCAGGACCTCCTGTGAGATCGGCAATGGGGGATAAACAGCCCAGTTGGTAGAAGACAGGCTGCTCGACATGAGCAAAATCCATCCCAACTGAGGAGATCCCAATTGGACAGACAGATGCACACATGGTCCTCCAAGTAAGCTGGCAGCATTCGCTGCAGTGTTTTGGTTAGGGTCCCCCCCCCTCTCAAGGAAAGGGTTAAGGTCAGGATCAGGATCATACCCGCATCTGCTAGTTAGTTATGTTTATTTTTAACACAATACCAGCAGTGAAAGCTGTATTTATTGCAAGGGCAAATAGACAGTAAAACAGACTGAAAAATTAATAAGATAAAAATGCATAAATAATTATAAAACAATACAGTTAAAATAATCAAATTAAGATGTTTAAGATTAGTTTTCAATGAAAAAATTCAAAAAGGCCTTTAACTTGACTTTCCTAAAAACCTCTGTTAACGAGTCAGCATCAATTATTAATTATTAAAATAGTACATACCCTGTGTTAAGACGGCGCTCTGGTGAACCTTTGACTATAGTACCAGTGTTAAACCACTTCATAAGCTCTATAAACCACATTTAGATGATAAAAGTTTATGTGCACACACACATACTTGCTTCTATAATGTACCTGATCAAACACTAAATGGACACATCTCTTAATTAAATTTTGTGTTTCAGACCCATTGCCAGAAGTATATAAAATCAAGCACCTAGCCATGCAGTCAGGTTTACAAATATTTGTGAAAGACTGGGTCATTTGAAGAGCTCAGTGAATTCAAGCGTGGTACGATGCCACCTTCGCAGTAAGTCAGTTCATGAAAATTCTTTCCTGCTAGATTTTTATTTTCTGTTGCAGCATGACTCTGCCCTAGTGCACAAAGCAAGGTACATAAAGATATGGTTGGGTGAGTTTGGTGTGGAAGAACTTGACTGGCCCACACAGAGCCCTGACCTCAACCCCATCGAGCACCTTCGGGATGAACTAGAATGGAGATTGTGAGTCAGGCCTGAAGATCATCATCAACATCAGTGCATGATCTTACAAATGCGATTTTGGACGAATGGGCAAAAATTCCCACAGAAACTCTCCAAAATCTTGCAAAAAAGCCTTCCCAGAGGACTGGGAGCTGTTATAGTTGCAAAGAGGAGACCAACTCCATGTCGATGCCTATGGATTTAGAATATGACATCATATACATCATCATTCTGTCCTTCTCTCTTATGTAGTTAATTTTATATGTATACCAATGTGTTCTACCACACCCATGTAAAGCGCCCTGGGACAACTCTGTTGTGAAGGGCGCTATATAAAAATAAACTGAATTGAATATAAGGTCCTGTGCTGTAACAGTCAGGCGTCAATACTTTTATCCATATAGTGTTTAATGGAATCTTTCTATAGACTCAAACCAGCATCGCTTGTACGTGTATGAGAAACGCCTCTGTGTGAAGCCTAATTTTAGTGCTTAATGCACATTTGCAATGCACAGGGAGCCCGCCACCCATCTCCAATGGGAGGGATGCAAACAGGCTCGGCTGACATGTGACGCTGTGACCGGCATCTTGACCGCCTATGCATTGTGAGGAGGTTAAATGCTGGTGACGGTTCCCATTAACGCTCCTCCATCTGACCATCACCCCAAAGCATGGCCGCCTTGAACGAGCACCTCTCTTAACCTACTGGATTAATGAACGCTGCTTGTAATGCCCACTTGTGTCCTCTAGGTGGCAGGACAACAGCATGGTGGCGCTGCGGTACCATCTTCCCCGGGCGTCTAGGCAGTCGTTGTGATGCATTGCACACAGCGCTGACCTTTCACCCGGGGACCACGTAGCACCTGTCTGTCTAACGCCTTGCCAGCACTGCTCAGCGGAGCCAGGCCCTGATGTCTGCAGCTGCTGGGCTACTGAGCGTAATATACCGTGGATGGTTTACATTAAAAGTACAGTCGCATATAACTGGTGTGAATGAGCCCTGAGGCTTACTGAGGCTGGCCCGGTGATTACCCACCTCACTGAGCGCGCGTCCAACGTTTCGGGCTGTTGCCCTCGATAACCTTTGCAGAAGCAGCGCGTATGGCTAAGTAATCAGGCACTAAACATGGCAACAGGCCCCAAAGGGACTCATACATCCCAACTCATACTCATACATACTCATACATTGGTTACGTTTGCAGAAAACTGTAGGTAAAGGCAATAGTCTCCGGCAGCAGTACGGCTGCATGACTCTAGAGGGCGACAGAGCAACGCTCATGCCAAACCCAATGAACCCGACAAACTCACGCAATGCCTGGCACCCAGCGCTGGCGTCCGCGGTGCTCTCCTACCTTGAGAGTGTCCTGAGTGTCGTCCAGGCAGTAGACGCGGATGTGGTAGTCCAGGGCGCCGCAGACCAGGGGCCCGAAGGCGGCCAGCTTCAGCCGCTTGGCCGACGCCATGCTCAGCGACCTGCCCAGCAGGCAGTAGGTTCCCAGCGTCTCCGTCAGGATGTGACAGGCCTCCTCGTTCATCTGGACGTAGCAGGGTGTGCTGTAGCTCTCCTCCCCCACCACCACCACGTCCTGGGCAGACATGAGCAGACACAGGCTTAGAAAGGAGGGGTATAGAGGGACCCCCCTGGACCCATCTGCTCATTGCGGACACATTTAGAGCAGACAGTCAGTTACGAGAGCGAATAGAAATGAAGGATGATACAATGGCAATGCGATGACTGCTTTCTGGCCTCAATATCACACCTCGGGGGCGGAGAAACCATGAGCAGGGGCCTTTAGCGACTCTTCCTGTTAATGACTCTGTGTGCGTTTGGTGCTGCCTTGACCCAGGTGACCACTTATCGCGTATGAATGACTATCGCTGCATTTTTGGAAGAGGGGCCGCCTGAGCTGAGAACACAAACAGCTGTCTCCCCGTGTCCTGGATATTTTATGCAGTTCAGACATAACCAAACGATCTACCTCCTTTTCCCACACACCCCCTCTGCACTCTGCAACACCTCCCCGGCTCCACTCAGCTGCCGATGTGATGCAATCTCCCAGTAATGGCACTCGGACTCCATCACTTGTGGGATACCTGGCGTGCGTCTCTCTTGGTTGATACCTTCTGCCCATTTCATGCTGATTAACTAGGCCTGCTTTTCCTGCATTAATATGCTCACAGACATTCATTTTACTGTGACTTCTGTGACTGAACAGCTTGAATTTTTCAGGGACCCATAACTCATAAAGCATTCCGCGAAGCACTCTTATACGGATCTCTTCTATAGCATACTCACACAGTGGTCCCACACATACTCCTGGCCCGTATTCATTTAAGAATGATAACTAACCCAGTGTCTCCATCAGAGACTGAGGGACACTGTCCAAATGTCACTCCAGTTAAAAGTGCCCATCTGCAATTTTTTTAGCCCGACGATGTACAGTCCCCAACTACTAATGGCTATTTTCCTTTGACAGCAAGCGCACTCACTGGCAGTAACAGCTGAAATACAGCCAAATCACACAGCAAATTAATCATTCTGTCTGGGAGACATGAGGTGCATGACTCAGAAGCTCCACTAGGGGGCGAGTGATGCAGGCATGCATTGTTCCATCAGTAAGTAGCATTCTGACACTGCATTTATCAGTGAAGGGTTGTACTGAAAGGTATTCTGGGAAGTTGTTCAGGACAATGGGGAAACATGACCATTCATAGACTTAAAAAGGATTATCAAATGCTTCCTTCCTCAACCTTGGGGGATATAGAAAGGGCGGATAGTGTACTCCTACTTATAAAGGTATAAGGAAAGGTCAGCATCTGCTCTCAAACACGCTTAGCAATAACATCCATTTTACTTTTTTAACTATGCCACTGAATCTGCACCAATATCTCTCTGCCACTAGGGGGCATTGATACCACTAACCTTCTGATGACCAGACAGACTGCAGCCCTGAACAGAGGCCAACAGCAACCCCTCATCCTGGAGCCTCAAGCTGCTTGAGCCCACAGTGCCTCACCTCCCACTCGCCATGGGCACACTGGTTCTTCAGCTGAATCTGCCAGTCCAGGCTCCAAGCCTCAGCGCAGTGATGCATGGTGAGAATCACAGGCCTGTTCAGGAGGGCCCCTGGTGGTCCACAGCTGATCACTGGGCTCAGAACTGTCTCTCCCTCTTCTACTGGAGGTCTGGGGGGGGGGGGGCCCACAACACATGACATTCATCTCATTTTTGCCACAGTCTACCGCTGTTGTTGTGCTGAAATGAATTGTTCGTACTGTCAGGTGAAAGATCTCGGATATGGGTGCGCTTGCCTCATGCTTTCCTTCCTGTGCACGGTCACGAACATCTCATACGCCCTGCCCTGGGGTACAGCTCCAGCCGGGATCAGCAGACTGACTCCTGGAGGAGACAGAGTGGTTCTCTCGTCACATCCACCCATCGCACGTGGCTCCAGCCCCACGTCCCACATGCCATGCCCACTCGCTGAGGAGGCCCAAATATATATCCCTCGCTTCCGTTAAATAATGTGTCCCAGCCTTCATTCTTCCATGCAAGCGGTGGAGAAGATGCCTGTGGAGCAAGCTCAGCGATCGTGCGTGCTCCCTCCTAAAGGAGGTTCTCCATCTTTCCGAGACTCAGCACGCAGCGGAGGTGAAATCTGGTGGATAACCCCTCCCAGAGAAACAGAGCCAATGCCATGACCGGGTGTTCCCATGGCCGTTAATGATTCTGCTGCAAATACAACCGTTAGTCTAGAAATGTCACCAAAGATCCGCCACTGGCTCCCAGACACCTCACATCCAGGCACTTTGCACATCAAATATTTAAAAAGTCCTATTTCTCCGCTCTAAAGATCTCTACTGCATGTGTGGGGTATATGACGCAGGAGATACTGCAGTCTATCTGCTAAACCAAGCAGGACCAGAGCGCTGCTATTAATTAAAGCAGGTGGGCGGTGGGTATCAGGCATCTCTGATTTTTCAGGATGCTCTTGATCCAGAAATGAGCTGGCTGGCTGCTGCACGGGTTGGCAGGCGCTCACACACTGCCGTCACGGACACGTGGTACAGGTTCTTCCACCAAGCCAACTCTCTCCTCTCATCCTCTGGGGACCTGTAGGGTGCCAGGCTTTCCATGGTGGTGTGCGTGGGGAAGGGAGGAAGCCAGACGCTCCGGAAACACTGAGCAGGCGGAGGAGGATGGTGCTGGAAGACTGAATGCATGCTAGGCTTCCATCAGAATCACCCCCGTTTTTTAAACCTGTTTTGCAGAAGGCCTGCTAGACTCTAGAGGACGCTGTATCATTTTAGTCATGTGCGATTTACTATCAATGGTCCATCGCCACACTTACTTTCCATGGACAGTCACATACATGCTTTCAAACTTCCATTCAGACCTTCTCATGCATCTATTGAAGATCCTGTTTAATCTCTGCCAAAGCCAGCTATGTTCAGAATGGCGTTATAAACAGATCGAAACAGAAAATGAACCGTCTGGATCAGAGCCTTTTTTCCCAGTTCCTGAAAGACAACTGGACGTACTTTTGGCTGAGACCATTTATGGCATCGGCTGGACAAGGCTGTTTGAAGGGTGACTCATTTAACATTATGTCTTAATTCTTTTTGAGAAATTTTACAGTTGGGGCTGTTCTGTATAAGAAAGTTAAATGAACAATGACTCATTAATACCACTCAGATAAAAATAATAATAGAGTGCAAGTATTAATTATCCTTTTAGAAACACTTAAATCATGCTCTGGAATGCTCCCTCAGAGACAGGGACAGTGACAAGTACAGAGACAGTGAGAGGACCATGGGTACAGGCACAGACAGAGATATGTGCAGAGGCAGGGACAGAGGTATGGACAGGGACACAGAGAAACATGGGCACTGACATGAACAGACAGGGACACAGAGAGAAACATGGGCACTGACATGGACAGACAGGGACACAGAGAGAAACATGGGCATTGACATGGACAGACAGGGACAGAGGCACAAACTAAAGCAGGGCCCGAGGCATGAAGAGAGGCACAGATGGAGCCATTTCTACTCAGATGTCCCCAGTGATGCCCAACACATACCTGAGTTGGGCACGATGAGGTGCCCTCCCAGAGAGTTGAAGGTCCCAAGGGCAGTACATGAGGGGTCACGGATTCGAGCTAAGCTTTGGTTGCGCAAGGTCATGATCTCTGCATCCAGCAGGGGATTGGTGATCTTTGGGGAGCCCCCTGAGCCCAGGTCCGAGAGCTCCTCCTGGGAGGGAGCCAGGCCAGGCGAACTGTACACTTTGATCTTCAAGTTGGGCAGAGAGTCAAGCAGAGGCGAGGTGGTCATGGGGATCTTGTCGGAGGATTCGTGGAGGGCGTAGACAGGCCTGCGGTACATGGCTGCTGCAGACGTCAGGTCTGGGGGGGTCGTCAACAGCTCAGCTGGGGGGGGGGGGCATGAAGGTCTAAATAAAACTCTGACTATATGCAAGCATAAATTCACACTTACGTCCATGAGCAGATTCATCTTTGGTGCCAAATTCCAAAAAATTCTGCAAGAGCCATAGAGCCAGGGCTAAACACTGAGGTCATGCTGTCAGCACCTACATCTACATCCATGAAAGCTTAGACATTGCAGCACCTCAGTTGGAGAGGTTATGAATGGGGGTTGTTTGAGAACCCCTGGTAATAGGGCTCCGCACCTTTTCTGGCTAATGCCGACCCTATTCGCCCATCATCACGGTGGCCCGTGCTCACCTGTCCGGCTGGTCTTAAGGTGGATCGGCTGGAATCCTCCACTGAGCACCGACGAGTCGACCTCTGAGCTGAAGCTGTGCCGGTTCCTGCGGTAGATGAGGACTGCCACTACAGCGGAGACGGCCAGGCACATGAGGACGGCGGTGAGGATGCCGGCGTAGAGCGCCACCTCGTCCGTGCTGGGGGCAGCTGTGGGGAGGGAGCGAGGTAAGCCCGAGGGTGCAGAAGCTGAACCCAATGAGAGTGTCGAGATACCAACACTGCTGTCAACACACAGAGCTGCAGAGCACACAAGGGCGGCCAGCTGGACCAACACGCGACTCGCACAATAAACACTGCATCTACGGCGGACCAGAGAGACAGATCATCTCTTGCTTTAGCCTTTGGTTATTACACTGAGTTTGGTCGTACAAACCCTTGAAGAGGTAATAACCATCATCATTTACCACAGACACAGGCGCAGCATGATACATATAGAGAGTTCAGAGAGTAAAGCCTTGTGCAGAAGCACCCAAGTTCATGGAATAAAATCTTTGCTATTGCCCTTTTGTGCCATGAACCGCTGCCTGCATTGCTCCTGTAGGGGGAGCCAGAGAGCTCTGATCACAGAGATTGTGGGCATTGGGTCTCATTCTCCTGGACATCAGCAGCAGCTCATGGAGGAGAGAGTCTAACTTAGATGGTTCACATCAGCCACTGGAGCAGTGGTTAGGGTGGCATGTGACACCTAGAGGCACGGAAGCACTGTGTGGCTTCCCTCGATCAGCAAGTTAACAGCGCGATTGGACAGGAGTACTGAAGCACGTCTCTCCACGCCAGGGACATGATTCCCAGCATCCCAGCTTGACTGAGGACACACGCAGATAGGTGCAAAGCTTGGGAGTCTATGTCACCGGTGATGGGACAGAGCGAGCAGAGACGATGAGCCCAACCAAAGACAGGAGGAGAAATTAAATGAACAGAAAGAGGATGGGAACTGCAAAGGAAGACAGGGAGGAGACAGGAAGCAAATAAAACGGGACTGAAGAACTCACATGAAAATCCAACACCATTCTTGGCGTCAGGCTCAGCTGACATCTGATATAACGAACCTTGGGGAAGAGAGGGAGAGAGGGAAGGCATGTATGATGACTGGACGAGACCACCCCCCTCATTCCCCATCACGTGACCAATCCGGCTCGCCGTGACCAACGATGGCACTTCACGCTCCACGTTAATCTCATCACCGAGCCTGAGAACTGACAGCACCTCCGCAGAGCTCAGGAAGCCTTTCCTCCCCGGTGAGTGCTGGGCTCATTTAGCACATGGGTGCCCCAGTAATATGAGAGGGGGACAGACGGGGGGCAGCCATAGCTCCACAGGAAAGGGGCTCCAGAGCCACGTGCAAGCTGGATGCTGTGTGTGGGCATGTATATACATCACTGCGGGGACCAAGTGTCTTCACATTGTGACAAAAATTTATTTTGACCTCGTGGGGACATTTTTCCTGGGAAAACTCATTTTTCTGCAATCAAAAAACTAAAAATGCATTTTGTTTGGTTACTTACAGCTAGGGCTGGGTAGGGGTTAAGTTTGTCACAGTTAGCATTTTTCTCACAGAAATTAATGGGCGGTCCCCACAAAGATATGATTACAGGTCTGTGTGCGTGTGTGAGAGCATGTGAATGTGAGACATGCTTCTAGTGCAGCATTTGCCGTCACATTTCTCAGAATTTTGCTAGGGGGGAAAAAAAAACACTTAAAAACCTCACCAAAGGCTCTGATGTGTCCAAAAATAGATCTGTACATTGTCCAGGAGGAGAATCTCTTTATCTTCAGTCTGAGATTACAGGAACCACATCACCCTGCCTTCTGCTCATTACAGATGCCCGTTTAAAAGAATCACAGCTATTATCCAGTGAGTAAGTAAGACAAGCCTAATCTCTTGTTTAATTTATTCACTAGCCTTTTATTATGTGTGTGGGGGGAAGACAGAGATAATGAGGAAATAAAACAAAACACTGGACAGCTGGAAGAATAAATGATCTTACAGCAAACCCAAAGCTTAGCCAGCCAAGACAGTCCTCCTGTAAGGCTTACCTGGGGCTTGGCTGGCAGTGACAGTCACGCAGTACAAATGCCTGCAGTCTTTACAGACAGAAAGACAAACAAACATACAAACAAAAACAAACAAACAAACACAGACAGACAGACACTCTGGCCAAGAGCCGGGCAGCTTACAGAGAATAATGCTGTTATTTCTCATTGACACACAATGTCTATTCACTGTGGCTGCGTCAGTTAAGTTCAGCTTCTAAAGCTGTTAGATAAAGACAGAATGGGATAAAAAGAAAAGAAGCCGAGAAGGATTATATCCTCCTTTTGTAGAAAGGTTCTCCAGTGAAAATTAATCAGAGTTACCCACGGACAATGACGCTTGTGATTCAGAAAAGCACTGACTTATGAACCTATATTAAAGATTAAACCAAGACAAAAAGGAAAGTGGGTGGGTAATAGTTCAGGGACATATTTTTTACCCACAGCTCTGTAATTCCGTACAGTGATCCGGCTCTAATTACTTGAAACACCATGTTAATCACAGCTCGCCAAAGCCTGCGGACTCGGAGCCAGTGTCTGGGAAATGGGCCCTGCCTGCGCACGTCACTGTGGCACGTCACCGGAACACACTCAGAGGAACACACCCCACGCCCAGAGGAACCAGCCAGAACTGAGGCGAATACTACCTCCTCCACCCACGAAGGCCCCCACCCTGTCATATGGGCAGAAAGGGTTTGTTAAATTTTCCAGGGAAAAAGAAAGATGAATTGAACAATTCCTGGCCCAGGGCTCCTGCCTCCGGCCGTAAGGAGTAACCTGTCTTGGTTACACTGACTCCCTGATCCCCAAGTCAGAGCACTGGGGCTATAAAGAGCAGTCTGACTGGGCCACACTGACTCCACGGTCCCTGACTCAGAGCACTGGGACAATAAAGAGCTGCCACACTGACTCCATGCCTGCAGTCTCAGATCCCTGAGTCAGAGCACTGCGGCCATAAAGATCTGCCACACTGACTCCATGCCTGCAGTCTCAGATCCCTGAGTCAGAGCACTGCGGCTATAAAGATCTGCCACACTGACTCCATGCCTGCAGTCTCAGATCCCTGAGTCAGAGCACTGCGGCCATAAAGATCTGCCACACTGACTCCATGCCTGCAGTCTCAGATCCCTGAGTCAGAGCACTGCGGCCATAGCACGTTTCGCAGGTGGATTGAGAGGAAGGCAACTCACTCTGCATGCACAGCCCATCGGTGCAGTTCTGTGATTGCAGCAGCACACCCTCGCAGTCCTTGCCTCCATTTTTTGGCGTGGGGGCGCTGCATTCCCGCCGTCGCCAGTGGGTGCACTCTGTGCCACAGGTGGACCACTTGCTCCACTCCGTCCAGAGCCCGTCCACTATGGGGGAGACGAGAAAGGCAGGGGTGGGGGCTAAGCTGGGGTTCAGGCAGATATGGAGAAGGACAGGGATACCCAGGGATCCATGGGGATACAAAATAACCTATGGAGATGCCCAAGGTCCCATAAGAACGGATAGGGACAAACAGGGATAGACAGGGACCTACATGGATGGACAGAAACACGTAAGGCCAGAGGGACAGAGTGGTACACAGATTACAGACAGGGATGGACAGAAAAAGAGAGGGATATATTATAAAGACACACGGGGACCCACAGGGACACACGGGGATCTTGTGATAAAAGCAATACCTGCACAGAGAGAGGTACAGGCCAGCTTCTGGACAGACTGGCCCTCGCAGATGCTGCCCCCATTGAGAGGGGTGGGATTGGTGCAGCTGCGGGTTCGCTTCTGGTAGCCCCGCCCACAGCGGCTGCTGCACGCTGACCACTCGATCCACATGGACCAGCCGCCATTCACTGCGGGGCGGTGAGACAGCAAAGGGAGCGAGGGTCACCCCAGCGCTGCATCCAGTGGGACACTCATGCATACGCCTCCACGCATTACTCTGGGGAGAGCGGTCCGGCCCGAAACTCAGCCCCACGTCTCACACCGTAGACAATGACGGTGGCGGTGGTGCTCCTCCTCCTGGCCACCACGTTCTTGGCGACGCAGGTGTAGTTGGCCGTGTCGGACAGACGGGCCTGCTTGATGATCAGATTGTAGTCGACGGTGATGTAGAAGTTCCGGTCGCCTGCCGGGTCGATCGGCTCCTCGTTCTTCAGCCACTCGACCTGGAGAAGTGACGAAGAGGACAGAGGAAGAGGAGATGATCGCAAGGGTCCCAGGAAAATGGCAAATCCTAACTATGAAAAAGGGCCAAGGTGAAACAAGGGTCAGCATCTCTGAATTACACACGGTTAGTCTTTGAATCCTTGTATTTTGAGTTTTCTGAACGTTTCAGCCTTTGTCCACGCTACTCTTTTTCCATAGTACACTATTAAAAAAGTAAAAGTACTGGGACATTTGCATACCAGACATTCTGGACTATCCTATGATTCCAGCTCTGTGGGATCAGTTTGGGGACGGTGGCCCTTTTCTGTTCCAACATGACTGTGCCCCAGTGCACAAAGTAAAGTCCATAAAGACATGATTGGTTGAGTTTGCTGAAGAACTTGACTGGCCCACACAGGGCCCTGACCTCAACCCCATCAAAGACCTTGACGATAAACTAGAACAGAGATTGCGAGCCAGGCTCTTACTTCCAACATCAGTGCCTGACCTCACAAATGCTCTTCCCCAATCCGAAATCTTGTGGAAAGCCTTCCCGCAAGAGTGGCAGGAGGGACCAACTCCATATCGATGTCCATGGGTTTAGAATGGGATGTCATAAAAGTTCCAGTAGGTGTAATGGCCAGGTGACCCAATACACTATGTGGACAAACGTATCTCCAAGGCCGTTACCATGGCCCACTGAAGGTGTGTGTACTCGAGGTCCGAGCAGAATCAGTGCATGGAGGAGACGGGATGATCTACTTTGTAGCTCGTATATCCGCGGGGCTGACATGACTGTCGCTTCTCATTAAAGCTCCACAACGGGGTGCAGCTCACCCGTAACATGGAAGGTGACGCTACCACTTATCCACACCACGCCAGTTGACCACAGACAGCTCCTCTGCGCCAGTACTTAGCACTCTACAAACTATATTGTGTCCAGAAAGCCAGAAGGACAGGTGGTCAAACCCCTCTGCCACTGCTGGGATAGTGGGGACCCGATCTCATAAGGTCGGGGGAACCGACAGATCCTTAGGAACAACACCAGCCTAAGGATGTCTACAAGCATGACGCTACAAGTGGCAGTTTTCTTCATAGTTTTTCCTTAAGATCCATATTGATTTACCCACCACAATCAATCGATGTCAGTTTGATGGGCAAGCATAAGAGAGGACTTTTACCATGAAGGAAATTAAACACGGTCACACAGGTGAGTCATAATGGGGTAAATGCTGAGTACAGTTAGCATAAAAGAAGTCTTTGATATCCAAGTTTTCAAAGCATAATCAGGCAGCGGGGTTTCAAGGAGCCCAAATTGCGAGTGTCTGAATTGTAGGTGTGTCAGTTACAAGACCTGCAAAATTATTTAATGTGTTAAGGGGAACCGTCCCAAAAATCATGTCAGTGATTTTCAAACACAGACAACACAGGCAAAGAGGAACAGTGGCTGTAATTCGAAGCTCACACACAGGGAAAGGCAGACACTAAACATGACAGCTGCCAAAAAAGTATAGCCTCAGAAATGACCACAGAACTGACTCAGCACCTCTGCAATAGTCTCAAAGACCGTACATTTACTGGGAAATGGTCATGTCAGTGACAGTCTGTCCCAGTCTTAATTATCAATGCGGATCAAGTTCTCCAGAAGGAGGTGACTTTGAGAGGGGAATATGTATGGTGGCCTGAAAGGGCAAAACATAACACATTATAAAAATGTAAAAAGAAACACAAAACAATGAAAAAAGTGAAAACTTTAATAAAACATGATAGTTTTCTCAATTCTTGTGTTTTCTTCAAATCTTTGTGGATCTTAATGTTTTAATGAATTGGGTACTTTAGGGCCAGCTGAATTTCTCAAAACAGAACTGCTCCAGTCCACAGGGGGCAGCACAGGAGGCAGAGAGCAGACTGAACAGAGGATGGACAGCAGAGAGCTGGGGATGGAGAGGACAGGAGACAGAGACGAGACAGAGCACAGACAGGACAGGGTAGAGGATAGAGGGGACAGGGTACAGACAGGACAGGGTAGAGGATAGAGGGGACAGGGTTCAGACCAGACAGGGTAGGAAACTGAGGGGACAGGGTACAGACAGGACTGAGTAGAGGATAGAGGGGACAGGGTACAGACAGGACAGGTTAGAGGATAGAGAGGACAGGGTACAGACCAGACAGAGTCGGGGATTGAGGGGACAGGGTACAGACAGGACAGGGTAGAGGATAGAGAGGACAGGGTACAGACAGGACAGGGTAGGGGATTGAGGGGACAGGGTACAGACAGGACAGGGTAGAGGATAGAGAGGACAGGGTACAGACAGGACAGGGTAGAGGATATAGGGGACAGGGTACAGACAGGACAGGATAGAGGACAGAGGGGACAGGGTACAGACAGGACTGGGTAAAGGACAGAGAGAACACAGCTGTACAATGCAAGCTATTCTGATGCTGAGGAAACATATACGTTTTATATAAGACAAATATATGATTTATATCACTTAATTTGTAATGCTAGATAGCTGATAAAGTAGCCAAACAGTTCAAATTCTAAGTTGAGACCGTGTGAAGTGGAAATGCAATTCGCTGTATCCATAAGCCTCCAGTCACACATTAACATGTCTACTTACACTACATGTAATAGTTCATATTTTATGCTGGATTTCTAAAAAATGAAATATTGTATGTTAAGTGTTACGTAACACTTTTCACACACGCAAGAAGGAAGTTACATAAATGCTGACCCAGTGGCGAGAGAGGAGTAGAGAGCAGGGGCAAAATGACATTTCAGATGAATTAGTTAATAAAGCAGATTTAATGGTGAGCATTGCCCTGGGGGGCCAGCAACGCAAGATATAAGCGGCCTGGCAGTATGTCTCAACTGGGGTGAGGGGGGGGGGGGACACGTGCTAGAGACACTAATGTGAGAACGACAGAGTTAAAAGAGGAAAGTACACGGAAGACGACATATACTGGAAATTTCCAAGTCATAAAAATAAAGTGCAAACCAGCACCATAAAAACACACCCACCAACAGAGTGCTGTCAAGGCATAATGGTGAAGGGAACTGGGAGGGAGCTGGAAGGAACTGGCACCACTTCTTGATGACAGAACATCATCTTCATCATCTTTATTAACATGACCATCACCACCATTATTACCATCATCATCATCACCGTTCTCCTCCTCTTCCAACAAACTAAGTCCAGCTGGTCTGGTCTCACAGGAGGTCTCCATGTTCCTCCTTCCAGAGCATAGGCCATCTGTACCTCTACAGGGCTCCAAATGTCCAGCCAGAGGTCAGAGACAGCTGAACCTTGGGGTGTACCGGGGACGTCCCAGTGCTCAGTGGGTCACCTCGGCGTTCAGCATAGATATTCAGATACTAAGGGGCCAGGGTCTATGCCAGAGGAAATGGCTCTTAATAGAGTCAAAGATGAATGCAGGAGGTCAGTCTTGGGCGTACGCGTTCTCCCGCTCAGACAGGCGAAATAAAACTGAAAAATGCATGAACTTGTGACCAGCCACAAATTTCCATATGGATGGGGCTGTGGCTTTGCGATCTTGGCTCCCACATCTTCTGGAGGGAATCTGCTCTCCAGCTACTAGGCCAAGAAGCGGGGACGGAACGGCCCTCAAAACGCCGGTTTCGCTGTCAGAGGAAAACAACCTGGGGCGTTTGTTTCGGCCCGTGTGCCGATGTTAGCAACACAGGCATGAAGTCCCACGGGGGGGGGAGGTACTTAGGGAGGAGAGAGAACAACTCCACGGCTGCAAATAAATATTATATCAGGCCTACCGTTCAGGCGACTAAGCAGTCTAAGATTTATTTTTCATTAACATTTGAAAACCATGGAGAGAGAGAGAGAGAGAGAGAGCACTGGGAAAGGCGATTGTTCTCCTCTGAAAAACACTCTCAGAGTGACGTAATGACAGCGGCCGGGCAAAACCGGGATTTGGAGCAGCCCTCCACATCACACCCATCAAAGATGCTGAAAGGACTGGCACACACCAGCAGGATGTTTTAACCTCACCCTTTTCAGAGGTGACCCCTGAAGAGCATTTAAACCCCCTTACTAAGAGAAAGCCAGTCTGCTCCCTCTGTCCCACTGTCATCCTGACACGTCACATCACTCCTCCTAGTCCTTTATGTAAAAGAGCAGGTCATGGGGCAGAGGTGACCGCACGCTGGCGAGCATGGTAACCCATTGCCATGGCAGCAGCCATTTTCAATCAGGCATCTGCTTGGGGGACCGGGGTCCTGCCATGTTGTCATGGGCGACAAGACAGTGACTCAGCAGGGAGGCCCAGCTTCGAAGAAATGCACAATTGTGTTACAGGCCAGAGAAGAGTCTGTGGGAAATATTGACTATACTGTCAACCATTTACTCTACTGGACGACCATTCCTTTGTGTCGTAAGATCGGACACGCTAACATGGACTTACGCTGTGTGAAGATACACTAATATCCCAAGAATATAGCTGCAAAGACACTAACCCTCATAAAATTGCTTCTCAAAGACTAGTTGAGACACTAACATAGTAACTAACATAGTAAACACCAAACCATTTATGCACTTTGGCTTTTAAAGTGCTGTCCCATATTCAAAAAACAAAATATCCGCAGTCTCGTGGCTGCTCCCTGGTGACTCACAACTGAAGAACCTTATTTGGATGTAAAACGTAAAGAAAGAGCAAAAGCCGCAACCAACACTGGTGTGGAACCATTCCAGCGACGAGAACATGGGCCTTCTGGTATTTCGGGGGTTTTGCCATTAGTCAGTATGAAGTAGTTCTTCTCCGGTGAGCAGTACTTCACTGTAACCGAATGTGACTCTGCACAGTTACAGACAGAGTGAGATGGATTGTCATCGGTCTTCTGTAAGGACAAGGTCTGTGCAAAGTCTGTACCACCCCGACAGACAAAACCAGGGTGTCCTACATTTCTAAAGGATGGATGGGTGCTGGGGCCTGGAGCCTAATGGCGATAAGGGGACAGCAATCTGCCACACTGACGCACAACACATTGCCTTTGAGAAGACTAGAAGGGAACTCTTTGTAATTCTAAATGTTTAAACTATAACATACATTCATTCGGAATAAAATCTGATCTTCTGAGCTGCAAAAACAGGTTAAAGTCCATCCCTTCCAGCATCCCTCTGGGGAATCGCTATCAGCGTTAACGTTTTTTGAAGCTAAAGAAAAATAATGATACTCCGGAGATACTCCATTCTGTTGATGTGGAATCAACAGAATGCTGTGGCTTTATCATACGCACAAAAAAAAAATCACTCGATATATATAAGCGGAGCATGACCCCCAACAGTCGCGGCTCCTTTTGTAATAAACATGCCGGTTCAGCCAATCAGCAACAGGAATTCCAGTGTTTTATACCGTTTTTTTAAAATAAGCTGTAAAGCCAGCCACTGGCTGACGGCGGGTGTCTCAGGGTGCTGAAAAGGCCCCGCAGTACAGAGAGGCAGCGCGCATTCAGATTCTCCCTCGTGGCCCTGCTGCTCTCATCCACAGGCTAAGTAGACAGGCCCCAAAGCCACAGCTGTGCAGCTGGAACCCCATCCAAGCAGGATTTACGGCCGGCTGACAGTCCTATTTCAGCAGCTTCCAGAATATGCACGACGGACCCGAGGTGGTTATTTCCCCGCCTGTGCCTTTCTCTAGATTGACAGCGCCAAAATAGTTAAATAGACACAGCCTGTGGGATTGGCCCTCAATCGCTAATGTAAAGAGATCATCCCCCACTGCCCACCACCGGCATCTCTTTCCAGTCACTTTCTAGCCAACATCAAAGTAAAAACTGATAGCTTTCAGGTATGCGAGTCCCCCTTTTCTCAGTTTTACAATTAACATTCAGACATTTACCAACAGCCGGTAGGAGAGAGGATATGTGCCTATGAAAGGCAGCGATACTGGAAGGGTTACCAGCGCTGTCGCATCGCGAGCGGCTTGTAGGGCCGCAGCGTAGCGTGACCGACCCAGCGGGCGGAAAGCAGCAGGGAAAGGGCCCGTTGCTAAAGCGGAGATGATTACCGCATCGCCCTGCCTACAACTCTGCCTGTGAGGATTAAGGCAATTAAGGCTGCAGTGATCCCGAGACTGTTACTCCCATTCCGAGCAATTCCATCCTTTTCAAAAGCCGACTGTTTCTTTTTTTTGTGGGATTATACAAGCGTGAAGATATCAAAGAAGGGATAAGCTCATGCATTCCTAAAGATAGTGGAGAGGTAACTCCTGATACACAGCGGAGCTTATTGCCATTGTGAGAGCTCTGGGAAAAGGGCTTGTGGCTGTACCCACCAAATAAGGAAGTACACTTCACATCCAAGAAAGTGTGTCAAGATAGAACTAATACCGTAAGACGTTCCTCAGCAGAAGCAGATGATGATGATCTCTAAGGCGTAGATATGCCAGGCCCCACGCAGCAAGACCTGGAGAGCTTAGTGTGAACGATCCCTGGACCGGGCTCCCCGAGCAGAATCCGGGTTAGTGCTCTGTCTGTGCCCCAGGGAGGGGACTGGGATGCTCACCTCAGCAGGAGGGACCCCCTCAGGCGGGCGACACTGCAGTAGCACCTCCTGCTCCAGAGACACCTCCTTCCCCAGTGGCTCCTGTTCAAAGGTCTTCTTCAGATCTGCAAGCGAAGGATTAAATAAGAAGTTATTGCGCTTCGAACGGGCCTGGTCTGGCCATCGTCGCCACCTTAGGCGTCTCCTTAGTTACATGGGATAGAAAATGCAAGGGACGATGGGAAGTGTCCCTTTGCCTGGGACAATCGGAGGCTCATTTGCTTGGACGGATGATCCAGCAAGTTCTCCCCAGTGTAGTACAGGTTGGGGTCTGCTCTGCAGCCAAAGTCACGCCCTCCAGTGACCTTGTCCCTCACCCCGCAGTAGCAGAATACGGGAGAATGTGCTGAAACCCAGATCAACCCATGATCCTGCGTGTCCACCTAAGAGTGAATGTCACATTGTATGACATGAATGACGATATATCAGCTGCTTCTGTGTGCATGTACAAATTTGCAATCGTTTACTCAGATTCAAATGAGCAAACCCTTTCGTCGACATCATGTTTCATAACAACACAGTATGCCGTGTTTAATAAGCCAGCCCGGACTGTTTTCCACACGGCCGTCGGTGTTTTGCTCTGCGTAACTCAAGACAAGCTCAAAACAACAGACGTCTGTCCAATGCACCCACACAGAAAACTTACTCACGTCTGGCAGTTCTTAGCTAATCCGACACTCTTTTTCCTAACAATGCTTTCCATTAAGGACAAATGAAGCATCTCCTTGCAGAGACTGCTGGTGGGGGCATTATTCCACAGGTGGAGGTAAAACAAGAAACAAAAAAAAAACAGGAGCATAGTGGAGAATAAGGGCAACTGTTACAGCCTTAAATATTCTATAACGAGCCCAGTTTATTGCATGAAGGAAGATCAATAGCAAACGTCGATACCATTGTATGAAAGGAATAACTCCTACAATTGTTGTTTTAGCTCGAATTCCCCTTATGAATACCATCATCATACCTTGGGTGACACAGCATTTATTGGGGGGGGGGGGTTTTCAGCTACAGCTGGATCAGACGTCTGGGGCTGGTGGTAGATTTTTCTGAATGTGGTTTGGTCAGCGTGGACCCTCGTGAACTCTGGACTACCCCAGCTGCTAAATCCGATCACGGAGGCAGAGACAGGTGAGAAGCCAGACGAGGGTGTGCCAGCGATGAGGACGGAACTGCGGTCAGGAATTGCACCCGCTGTGTGGAGCTGCGCAGATGAACGGCGCAGAAAGCAGACAAGCAAACACACAAATCACATTTTACTGCAGGTAGGAAACCAGACGGCATATTTCCCCCAATCCCTCCCCTTAGTTCATGCCAGATATCCAGGAAAATCCATTACTGCCGTTGCCCCCTCTAAAATACGGACCTTTACGGCGTTACTGAACAGGACAGTATTTCCTCGCCGGGTCTGACCCACAGGGCACACCCATTACCATAGCGCATAAAGACCGTAAAGAATCAGGTACCACAAGGGCGCTGAGGAGCACTGGCCTCGCAGGAGGCTAATTCATCAAGGCACGCTCTGATTCAGACGCGAGGCTAAGCAGGGGGCCGGGCCGCGGGGTCAGCCTGAAACAGGAAGAGCGTTTAGGGTCGGAGCAGAAGCTGACATGGTGTGGGGAGGAGGCTGCCGTCTCAGCTTACCGCTACAGCTAGCCAACAACAAGCTAGCCAGCCCAGAACCAGCCGGCATCATCCGTACGCCGAGATCTCCAGCCAAGGGTCCGGAAACCCCATCTCTCTAGAGCGGTCTTAAGTTTCCTGGAGCTTTTCCATAGTACAGATCATCCTTTCTCCTGATCGCTCACAGCCTCTGCCAGTACAGTCCATTTAGCAGTTATCCGAGATCCGAGATAAAAGACTAATCCCAGTACTGACGCCAGTGAGACTTCCATGATGACGGGGCCCGTGTCCCCAGCTGGGATATTCAGGCAGCCTCCATCTGTACTGGGCTACAGGCCACTCTAATACCAACACCATAAAAACGCCTTAAACCTTCCCCCTGTCTGCTGTACCTGGCTGAGTCAGCCCAGCCTGCGGGGGCAGTGCAGTTAAACTACCCACTCCAATTACCCGTGTGTTTGTTCTGCTGTGAGCATGCTTTTCCACAGCCCCTCCCAATGGCGTCCTTAGGAACAGGGATTTGATTGGTCAGAGCTGCGCTCGCAATGCAGGGAGATGTGGATTTTGCTGCAAAGAGTATGAAAATAGACTGAAGTACCCACAGAAAACGCTAATAATCTCCATAACCATAACGCTTCTAGTGTTAACTTCATCATCTCTAAACTGTGCAGTGTAAATATTGGGTCACCTTCATTACGATTCATTATATTAAATGCTTTGCTCACTGATTGGTCATCGCTGCTCTGGGATGCTCTGGGATGCTCTGGGGGGGGGGGGGGGGCGACACATTGTTGGACAAAGGGCCATCCAACAAAATTGGGTTTGGACAGAGGGGGGTGGGTGAAGGGTGTTTATTTTGCATTTTTTTG
>JABFEA020000119.1:21288739-21299426 GCA_019775915.2 Cyphomyrus plagiostoma | reverse complement strand
ACAGTGCAAAGTCTGAACATCATTCAGAGATACAGGGCAGAGAGTGAACATCAGTCAAAGATACAGGGTAGAGAGGGCACATCAGTTAAATATACAGGGTAGAGTGTAAACAGTAGTCAGAGATACTGGACAGAGTGTGAACAGCAGGCAGAGATACAGTGCAAAGTCTGAACATCATTCAGAGATACAGGGCAGAGAGTGAACATCAGTCAAAGATACAGGGTAGAGAGGGAACATCAGTTAAATATAGAGGGTAGAGTGTGAACAGCAGTCAGAGATATAGGACAGAGTGTGAACAGCAGGCAGAGATACAGGACAGCGTGTGAACATCAGTCAGAACTATGGGGCAAGGTCATAGATAGGTCATAGGTCATCAGCCATAGATACAGGGCAGAGTATGATCAACAGTCAGAGATACAGGGCGGAGTGTGAGCATCATGCTAAGATACAGGGTAGAGAGTGCACCTCAATTAGAGATACTGTGCAGAGTGTGAACAGCAGGCAGAGATACCATGCAGAGTGTAAAAATCAGTGGGAGATACAGGGCAGAGAGTGCACATGAATCAGAGATACAATGCAGAGTGTGAACACCAGGCAGAAATACAGGCCCAAATGTAAGGAGCGCACAGGGCTATAGAGCAGAGAGTGTATAAGAGTCAGAGACAGAGTGAATAGTGATAGTATGCAGAGAGGAGGGTACCAGCACACAGGGACAGATTACTTCCCACCCATTACCTCCACATTTTAGATACGTCATCTTTTAGCTGAGTCAACATAGGCCTCTCTAGTAGATATACAGTGACTCCTTGTATCCACACAGAGTGAGATGGGACCTTAGTCCATGGTTCATTGGGAGTCTATCTGGGTTCCTCCAGCCATCCTGTGACCATAATCCACTGTGTTTGTTGTTGCTCCATTTACAGCGATCTTTCTAGATTTTTTTTTGCATTTACTATTTCTACTGGGTCTGAGAATAAATCTGGAAAGATGCTGCCAAGAGCAGCTTCAGATACAGCGGTGCAAATGAATGGGGGGTGGGGGGGGTGGAGAAATACTAAACAAAAGTGGGTCTCTTATAAGGTGATTCTAATCCTCCAATATCCACCTACAAAAAGCACACTTGACCAGTCAGCTTCAATGTCCATCCTTTTGGCTTCTTCCCATCGTGAGCTTTAAGCCTTGCAAGGGGGCACTGTCCTGCTTTCTGGTCAGGGCAATCACCAGTCACCAGCCACGTCCTGGTGGCTCTTCTTGAGGGCGACAGTGAGGAAACCATGGTTACTGCTGGCCTGCAAGCTGCTGATCACCCCCTGCTGGTTCAACGGTTGATTCCCTACTGGCCATCATATCACATTATCAATTCGACTACACGGGGGACGTTGAGCCACAGCTGTACTTAGGAGAAAAATGTCACCCTCCTTTTCCCCTGTTTGGGTCCTTTATGATCTTTTCCCAACCCCCCATTATTGAATTATTTAGGTTATTTTACATCAAAAGATCACACCCATTTTTTCAGTTTTTTTTTAGTGTGGGAGCAGAGATAATTGGACTAATTAAAACGGAGAAATGACCCTGAATTGGCAGCAGTAAATAAAGTTAAGTGTCTTTGGTCAGTACATTTTCATTGGATAAGTGCAGCCTCCCTGGACACAGAACAGTGAGAAGCCACGACTCTGCTAGGATAGAGGTCTGATTGGTGCTGGAATTCGAGCCTGACACATACACACACACACGCGCACACACCGAATGGGAATAAATGGTGAGGCGCCCATCTTAACCCACCAAAAATAACAGTGTCAATTTGCTGTTTTCATTCCACAGTATTAGCCCTGGATTCGCTTGACGTTTGTTTAACAGTAGCTGGTGCAGCAGTTGGCTGGGGAACAGGGTAGGTGACTTCATAGCTGCCTAAAAAGGTTGTGTGAGGCATGACATCACCCGCCCTCGGCAGGGAGCTCGTGCTTAATTCAGGTAATCAGAGCAGCTGTGGGACCAAGTCACTCCAAAGCCCAAAGTACGTCTATTAAAGTTAATAGGGTTACATATGGAGACATTTACAAATGCTGCCAGTCAGTTACCCACAGCCCACAATGATGCTTCTGCATGTTACCCCTCGGAGCCGTCATACCTTCGTTTAAACAGTAACAGTAATTGACAGCATGGCTTTCTGCACTTATCCTTTCCCATGGATTCTACTTGCGATCCCATCTCTGCGGCTATATCTGTCCCGCCGTGAAAAGACGGCCGCTCCCTCCCCGAAACGGCAGAGCAGATGATCTACGGCTCAACGCTCGTGACGGGGCACCCAGGAAAGAGGTACCTGCTGCTCGCAAGGTGCGCTGATGAGGCCAAGCTGGCAGGCGTGCTTCCGGGGAACGGGCCCTGTGACGCGCAGAACCGCGGGCTCACAGAACCAAAACCCGGCGCCAGATGGAGGTCATTAGGAAGGCGTCTTTGAGGGTGATGTAGTCGTGGCAACAGAGTGAGGGGGTGGGATTGACTTCACGGTAAGGAGGCAAGTGAAGATGTGAAATGTGAGACAGAGTAACGGGCGCAGGCTTGCCGTGGACACATTTCCCTTTCTGAGTTTTGTCACCTGCGGGTCACCCTGCATACAGTGAAGCAGGATCAAAGGGGGCAGCGTGCTGTAGTTTGTTCCACACAGACATTTAAAGCCAGCTCTCCCGTCAGATGTAGACCGCAGGTCCAGAGCGCCTGCTGATGGACAAACACAGAGGGAAATCAACATGCAGGGGGCATTATGGCAGATAAAATGCAGCAATTAAACACAATATATTAAGGCGATGTGTTTCCAAGCAGGACATGCTCCAGTCTCCTCAGACAGAAGCTCAGAGCTCTCACAGCCTTTTACTCTACTGTCAGCTGAAGCACTTTACAAATATAGTAGACATTTGTGCGTGGAGGTGTGGGACTCTTTGGCATGGGACTCAGAAGGTCGCTGGTTCAAATCCCAGGGCTCCAGAGATACTGAGTGGTTGTCACTTGTACACTTTTTGAACAAAGGTGTCTGCTAAACACAAAACATAAATTATTATTCTTTAGTAAACATATTATGTGATACTGAAATTAATATATTTTGTACCAGTGATGGATAGATGGATAGATGGATGATGATGGATTGGATGGATGGATGATGAATGGATGGTTGGATGGATGGATGGATGGATGGATAATGATGGACTGAATGGATGGATGGATGGATGGATGGGTGATGATGAACTGGATGGAGGGATGGATGGATGATGATGGATTGGATGGATGGATGATGAATGGATGGATGGATGGATGGATGGATAATGATGGACTGAATGGATGGATGGATGGATGGATGGATGGATGGGTGATGATGAACTGGATGGAGGGATGGATGGATGATGATGGATTGGATGGATGGATGATGAATGGATGGATGGATGGATGGATGGATAATGATGGACTGAATGGATGGATGGATGGATGGATGGATGGGTGATAATGAACTGGATGGAGGGAT
Organism: Cyphomyrus plagiostoma; assembly: GCA_019775915.2. Classification (NCBI taxonomy): domain Eukaryota; kingdom Metazoa; phylum Chordata; class Actinopteri; order Osteoglossiformes; family Mormyridae; genus Cyphomyrus; species Cyphomyrus plagiostoma. Next base: position 21,295,912 of record JABFEA020000119.1, on the reverse strand, counting down.
GGATGGATGATGATGGATTGGATGGATGGATGGACTTTTCACAATATATATTGTACCATAAATGTTCTGTTACGTATCATGGAGAGTAAGAGCACCAGAGCACCTGCAGTATAAGGGAGGTGAAAGCCAGCAGCGGGCTGAGCCTCATAATCCCATTACCATAGCAGATAATAATGAGCTGGGATGAGGAATTTGTCAAGTAAATGACCTGTAACCCTCCCCTGATAGTAAATGGCTTTGGAGAGGGATTTTATTGCAAAGAATATATCAGGGGGAAAGAGATGTCAGCTCAGAGCGCCTTACCAGGGGAAATATGTATTTTTAAATCTAATTTTTTCATTCTTTTCTTATCCCAACAGCATGTCAGCAATGACGAGTTTACCTTGTACAGTATGGTTGTGAAATATTTCTCCAGAGAGAAAAACAGGCGGTGTTGAGAGGCAGCCGACGGGCTGGGGGAACGCTTTCCCAAAAGCACTTTCCCTTTATTCCTTTCTTGCCCTCGGTCAGAGACGGCCTCAGTCTGACTGCCATTGAAAATCTGACTTGCTTAAGAAAAAAGTATGTTTGCCAGTTAGGCCCGTTCAGGGTGTTTACGGTTACCTCTTAATATCATCCTCTCCATTTTGCTGAGGATGTGAACAGATGGAGGTCTGAAGGAATTTTGGGTACAGCCTGCACAGCTCCTTCACTGGGATTGGCTGCCCTGCCAGCTAGTTACCATGGTGAGATTATACTCCACCTTAAACTGCCCTGTCCCCTTTGGATTGGCCCTGATAGCAGGTTTCATGGTGACATGGCGTTAGAGGTGCTGCATACCTGCACTGTGCTTTAGGGAGTACCATTCAGCTGGTCAGGGTCTTCTGAGATTCAGCTCATCTTGGCTCATCAGCCGCTTCAGAAGTTCATTTTTAGAAACACGAACATTTTTTGCAGATCGTTCTATTATGGAAATAGTCTATTTTAGTCGTGTATTATTCCATCATCCAGAGTTCTTGGTTCAGGCAAGAACTCTGTCAGACAGAAGAAAGTATAAATTAGTATTCCTGCTGGTTAAGACTAAGCTTCTTTTAATACATGACCCCTGTTCATACATGACCACGCCCCACCAGCTCATAGCCACAGCTCTGTATAAATGACCACAGCCATTGGCTCACAGCCACATACTGGTTCATATATGTTCATGCCCAATCAACTCATAGCCACACCGATAATCATACATGGCTGTTATGTACTGTTATGGTGGTCGAGTGGCAAAACAGGCGAGAGGACCCAGGAATTCGGGCAAACGGGGTTTATTCGGGGAGACTGGACGGACAGCAGACTAACAATAGGACAACGTTAATGACAAGTCTGGGGAAGACTGACTCAGACGAGGACTAAATACACCAGACTAGCAGACATTAACAAGGAACAGGTGAAAACAATCAGGAATAAATGAGAGGTAACGAGGTGGGCGTGGTACACATGAGGATCGGACGGAGCTGGACGTAACAGTGGCCATATCCCATTGGTGTATACCCACACTCAAGTTTTTCTGTGACCACACCCCCTCTGTATATCCCCAAAGTTTTTCATCACAGATAAGCACCAAAACGACAATAAGGCCTTTTCTGCATGCAGACTCATGGTTCACACAACAGAAAAATGCATCTCAGACAATCATTCATGTCAGAAGATTGACTGACATAGTTACCATACAACTAAAAATATTATTCGGTTATAAGGAAAATAAGTGTAAGGGAATGCATTTTTATGTTATGTTGTGTTTCTATTATACTTTAAAAATCCACAACCTACGCATCGTTATGAATTTTAAGAACCACACGCACAGCAGCAGACTGATTGCGGTGACAACTTGCACGTCTTGTGTTTTGTACACAAAAATGCCTCCTGTTGGCCTGGTCTACAATCGTTTGTGTTTAACCCCCAGCTGCCTTCAGGGCAGAGTGAGATGAACACAGACCTCATTAATGTCACAGGGAATGGTGGGGGGGGGGGAGTGGAAAAGGGCTCGCAGAGGAGAAAGAAAGGCCCAATTTACGCGTCGGCCACGGAGCGGGATAAGCGGCATCATTTACATGCGGCTCTGGCAGATGCCTGTTTAGCATACATTAATTAGGGCTCTGGAGCATGGCCGGGACTCCTCTGGCACGACACTCGCAGACCTCATTGTCAAAATAGTTGTGTAGATTATAACGTTGGAGCGAGTCGGGGAGTGTCATCCGAGCACAGCCTGGCACAGCCGTTCCGCCCCCCCAAAGCCTGGGAAATTTTCATCTTCAGTGTAGCTTCCTTACCCTTTAAGGAAGGCCAATCATGGGCAGACCTACTGGGTGTGACTGGTGACAGCCGTCCTTGTAGAGTTTCATGTGCACGGCCTCGGTTGCCATTGTGTGGACCGTAATGAATCTGCGCAGGACCGATCTTATGACTGTGCTCTAAGATTAAACTTGAAGGCGCAGACTGTGTGCCAGGCGACTGTCTTTTTAGATTCACTACAAGCCGATTTATTAAAGACCCCCTCAATTAACACAGGATTTTTGCTAAATCGTTTGATGGGGCTACATCTTTTGCATTAATTATTAATCCGGCAGTCGCGCCCGTACGCAGCTCTATTCAGCATGATTCGTTTAATCTCCGGCGGCACGCACGCCCTCACCCAGCTCCCAGCATGCCGAGCAGCACTAAGAGCCCTATCGTCGCTAATCCTTAGGAGCTCCAGAATCGTCGTCTCGCCCCCTTGCTAGAGCCTCCCGACCCGTCTTTGTACTCCCTGAAGAACAAGGACCCCAGCAGCATGTCTCTCAGCTGGCCTGACGTCCCTGTCAGTGCCAGACCTGTAACGGGTGCCTGTTTGAAAGGGCCGCACTGAGGAAGCTTCTGCTCCTCCAAACCCTTCCATGAAAGTCACCTTGCAGGGAATCTGGCCTCTTTGTGACTCCAACGTGCTGATTTATCTTGGAGATCTCCAGCTCACTGTTGGCTGGAGAAGGTGAACTGGACCTAGTGTGACAACCTTCTGCTGTTGTTGTGAATCTGCAAATCGTCACATGATGCTATTTTGCCTCTAAGCCAGTGGTTCTATATCCTGTTCCTGGTGCCCCCCCCCCCCAACAGAATGGTTCCATTCCAATCCTACCTTAATCAGGCTCAGATGGTCCTTAACATTCTAATAATGACTGTGGCAGGTTGAAAGCAGTGTGGGTTGGAATGAAAACATTCTGGCAGGGGGAGCGTGAGGAAGACTATGGGATCCACTGCCCTAAGCTCACAAGGCACTTCAGGTGTACCTATAGTGGCAGTGTGTGGGTTGAACCTGCATGCCTGTAATCTGAGCAAGGCCCTTAACCCCCAGCTCCCTGGGCACTGCTACAGGTGGCTGCCCTTCGAAGATAACTTACTCTACCAAAAAGAGCAAGCTGAGGGAGACATAAAGATGGTTTCCCCATGGGGATCAATAAAGTATTGATTATTATTATTAGATTTAGCTTCATTCGATTTTTCATATAAGTAAGTAACTGTGGCTTGTTTATTTCTCAGAGAAGAAGACCATCGGGAGCTTGGAGTCTGCTGTTTTTCTAGGGTTCTGTTCCTGCCATATTTAGATCTTCCCTGTCTTCACATTAAGTTGGATTACTTGGGTCCTGCTGGACCGTGTTCGTCCTGTCCGCTCATGTGGTGATCCCTGAACACAAAATGGTGTCGAGGCTGCTTTATCTCAGCAGACATGACAACGTTCAAAAGGCATAGAAGATCATGAGGGCGGTGAAGCACTCAGAGCATCACCCAGGAGCATACCCTCAGCTCCCAAAACGCTCTCTGCATTGACCCACTGACCTTATTACTCTTAAATGAGCCAATCAGTCCAATTAAGGCCATCTGGGTCTCATTAGTGGAGCCGTTTGTTGGCATGTTGAGGGTGATCAATCATCCTGAGAAGACAGATGATGACTGAAGTCTGCTGCTGTGCTGTACACCGCACACATGCAGTCGGATTCATGCATCCATCTATGGCTGGTGACACAATGGAGGTACTTAGAGTCTGTGTCATGGTAGGTTGCAGTGTCATCTTACACCTGCAGGGCTGGGGGTTTAAATCCCTTTTTGGTTCTATGTGAGCTTGTGGCGTTTGCAAGATCATGGTGTCAGTTTGCTGCAGTGTCTTTCTGCTGTCCTAAAACTTGCCAGTAGTGCCGGGGTCTCCAACTCCAGTCCTGGAGAGCTACTGTCCAGCAGGTTTTCTGTCCTACTTGGCTTCTGATGAGCCACACCTGGCCCTGGTATTTATCTGAGAACAGGTGTGACTCATCAGATGCCAGGTAGGATAAAAAACGTACTAGACAGTAGCTCTCCAGGACCGGAGTTGGAGACTCCTGCTGTAGTGAGTGATGGACTGGAATCCCGTCCTGATGTGTCCCAGCGTTTCCTATTCTGCTCTGCCCCCCTCCCCCAGTTCTTCCTAAGTCCAAGCTTCTCACCCCTTTAATGTATATCACTGTGTAATGAACACTCTGTTACCTCCCACTGGTTAATAACCTCCATAACTCCACCTGTGATATTACCAATTTTTTCAGCACCATTCCCATCTCCTAAGATTAATGAATGCTTCTTATTTCTTTTAAAAGTGTTAAACTCTCTCGTACAGAATTTCCCGGTTTGTCCTTCCCCGTAAACCTGCGCAATATATCAGTTGAATCCATTTCACATTTAATCTTTCAGTGTTCCAGTTGATTTGTGAGAGAGCTCATCTCCCTCTTTGCCTCTCTGACATCTTCCTCAGCCGTTCCCTGTGACTAGGACACTTTCCGCAGGGGATCCTAACAAGTTCTATCACTAACGACCCCCCCCCCACCACCACCCCAGTCAATAAGTTTTACGACCAGTCCACATGTCACCCATTTGCCTGATTTGATTGATTGATCACCCTTGTGTCTCATTTTACTCAAGCAGTCTAGTCAATAATACATAATAATTTATTTAGCTGAATACCTGTTTGTATGACTTAACCCTATACCTGCAGAATGATTTCTACATAAAGGCCAAAGCTTAATGATCCAATCCAGGAGGGGGGCTCACTGGGTAGCATCACAGGTTTGTGGTGTCTGTGTGGTTTCTCCTGTGTCACGCAGATTTTCTCACACACTCCGAAGACTTGTAATTGTCTGTAAATCATACCTGGCATCCCATCCGGGGTGCACTCAACCCAGCCAGGTTATCTTTCCTCTCCCCCCGACGTGTTTCGGTGCTCGGCTATTTCTTTGGCTGGCTGGAGGCCACACTGGCTGCCCGGAGCTGTATCACTGCAGCTAAATACCACTGCTATTCCTTCACATTTGGGTGTAAAGTTATGATGAATTCTTCCTTCACGTCTGGCTCCGTGGCCAGATGGCTTCCTATTGCACAACTGCCTCTTTAGATAAAAGACTTCAGCCAATGGAAATTTTTTATACGTTTATTTATTTTTTTATTTTCCCACAACCTGGCATTGCTACTGTGCATTAATGAATTTTAAGGACGGCTCAATAACGATCAGAGCCCTTACATTCTGTTCCCAGCTCCCTCATCTGGAGGTGTCAACATGATCAGTGTGAACTGAATGTGGCTCTGAGTGTGGATAACTAGTGCTCGCTAACTACTGCTAAATGCTTTTGACTCCGGAGTCTCAAGCTTTTCAGGATACAGCCGTATTTACACTAATAGAGGTTCTGACATATTGTTAAACAAATTCAGTTCACAAATGACAGGCTTTATGCCCCTTTGCCTCGCCTGTTCATGCTGTGCACACCTACATCACAGCTGTGTGTTTGTCAGTACTGTCGTCAGACACACGTCCAGAGAATAGCAGCATGCCAACATCCATTTAGCTTCAGCACCTGCGAGGCCCCTTCTATCAATTTAATAATTTATAAGCTGAACACATTATTATATTACACAATATATGTAATTATGTCGCTAACCAGGAAACAGCGGAGAGCTCTAAGGCTGGGTCAGAGCGATTGAGTGCTGATTGATGGAGACAGAGAATACAGACCTTGTCGGAAAGTGTTAAGGTTCCATGTGCTGAACCCCCAGATTCTCAGTGATTCCTCCTTTACGTTGACTAGATGATAATGACAGTGGCCAGTTATTAACAATTCCAGGCATGGTTGCTGCTCAGGATCTCCTGTCTGCTGGCAAGTTATGTGTTTGGAGGTGATCATGAGATACTCCAAGTCGTGATGCATGACATTTAGTGTCTAAATTGAGTGCCTGGACTTTTCTGCTAAGGCTAGTCGCCATCACCATGCATTACTAGTCTTTTCGCTACTAGTTACGCCACTGCAATACTTCTGGGACAAAATCTTGACGTCTCAATGTGGCCTCACCGTGCTTTTTAATCTGATCGTTTACTCCACCCATTATCATTACTAGAATCGAAATGAATGTTTTTGGTGGGTGAGTCTGGTCTCGCTTGCTCGGACAATCGGATCAGGCAGGCAGGTACATTTGAGTGGATGATGTCAGAGAGGATGATAAATCGCCCTAGAGCAGATGGGGGAGGTGCTTCTCGGGTAAAGATCACCCGCTGAGATGCTCGCTGACATCCGGCAGATCGTTATCCGGGAGCTGAGGCCCTCCTGCCAAAGACAGCGCGATTCCTGGCTGCCACGGTAATCAAGGTCTATATCACTGATCCTGAGTCAGTCCTCAGCACAACTAGGTAATCCAAGGCACAGATTCAGCATCAGTAAGCTGTCGTCACCTTCCCTGGGTTATATAACTGTTACTGAACAATATCACATGAATGACAGGCCAGTTCATCCACAGCTCCTTACGTGCTTGCAGTAAAATTGTGCCGGAAATAAAACTATGATTCCACAGGCTGAGTCAGTTGCATCTCGACTGCAAGAAGAAAGTGGTGTGAGAGAACTGGGCAGAGACACTGGAAGGTGAACGCAGTGGGCAGAGACACTGGGAGGTGAGTGCAGTGGGCAGAAACACTGGGAGGTGAACGCAGTGGGCAGAGACACTGGGAGGTGAACGCAATGGGCAGAGACACTGGGAGGTGAACGCAGTGGGCAGAGACACTGGGAGGTGAGTGCAGTGGGCAGAGACACTGGGAGGTGAACGCAGTGGGCAGAGACACTGGGAGGTGAACGCAATGGGCAGAGACACTGGGAGGTGAACGCA
>JABFEA020000119.1:21248107-21279833 GCA_019775915.2 Cyphomyrus plagiostoma | reverse complement strand
CCCCCCCCCCCCCCCCCCCCCCCCCCCCCCCCCCCCCCCCCCCCCCCCCCCCCCCCCCCCCGGCCCAGGCCACCAGGATCTGGCAAAAACAGTTACAGAGGTTCAAACTGCTCACACAGATACAACGCAGGCTCCTCCAATAAAAACTCCAGCTGTGAAGGAATCACTGATTTGGGCTCAGTCTCCAGGGCTCCATGTCAGCCTGCCAGCCGCTGGGTGACCACCTCACGGTACATGATGGAGATGTAGATGAAGAGCAGCAGGATGACAAATAGATCATCCATGAAGCCCAGCAGCCCAAAGAGGGTCTCGGGGACGAAGTCCAGCGGGGACACCAGGTAGGTCAGCGCCCCCATCAGGCACAGCAGGATGCGGATACGGAACATCCAGAAGAGCCCACCCACGGAGAACATCTCCCTGAAGGCGTGCCGGAGCAAGGTGGGCACATCGCGTAGGCGGTCCATCAGCTGGGAGGCAAAGGGGAAGAATCATCTCTATACTGTCATCTTAGGCTCAGCAGCCATTTCAGTAAAGAAAAAGGACACACTCACAGATCTAGGCTGGCCTGAAAATCTACGGTTGTAGTCATTGATATCCTCCAATATCCGGCCCGGATCCGGCTGACCCTCCGGAACCTCAGTGGGCTGGCCATCATGTCGGAAGAGGTGGAACAGCAGGGTGACCTGTCTCCGAATGAGAAATCGCCATCGGTGAGGAAGTCAGCTCCCACGCGGTAAAGAATTTCTGCATCGGGCTCGGTTTCATTAAAATGGCCAAGGTAACGCTCGTTAACTCTTGAGGTGTGAGGTGTCATGGCGACTCAGAACCTCACGGAGAACACGATCCTCACCGTTTGTCTGCAGATGGGACAATTAATGGCACCCAGCCAGGATCCATACTGCCAATATGCAATAATGCAGGAACCTCAAAGGAGAGATGAAAATGAACAAGACTGTGCCTCTCAGAAAACTGGCAGAAAAGACAGAGAAAACAGGAAAGAATATACACACACACACACAAGGCACTACTTGTGGCCCAGCATGGATTTTAAAAGGCTTTCAGGAGGCACTTAAGAGAGCCCCCAGAAAGTAGGTCTTTAAAATCCAGATCAACTTATTGATGTCTGGAAAATAAGTAAAAAGCAGTGTGTGCTATAAGTACCTACCACAGAAAAGATGGCCGCAGTTTGTTTCCACAGGCAGCAAGGCCTGCTGCAGGCAGATGGGACATGACATGTCTGTGTAGAAGGGCTGCCGAGGCTCTGTCGGCACGTCCTGGGACACAGGGGGGGGACAGGTGACCGTGCTTTTTAGACATTCGCTCTGAGGTGTGGGGTGGCATGGTGGTACATTGGTTGGCACTGTTGCCTCACACCTCTGGCACCCTGGGTTTGAGTCTCCGCCTGGGTTACATGCGTGTGGAGTTCGCATGTTGTCATCGTGGGGTTTCCCTCCACAGTCCAAAGGCATGCTGAGGCTAAGTAGAGTTACTAAATTGCCTGTAGGTGTGAATGGTGTGTGTGTGCCCTGCGATGGGCTGGCCCCCCATCCTGGGTTGTTCCCTGCCTCCATAGCTTCCAGGATAGGCTCTGGACCCCCTGCGACCCAAAAAGGATAAGTGGTTTGGAAAATGGATGGAGGTGTGCCACAGGGAGGGGGTGAGCAGTGGCCCTTGGGGAGGGGGGTGCCACCTCACCCTCTCTCCCATTTTCTGATGTATGACCATGATGACATTCTAGCTTTATTTTACAGGCCTTGCTGAAGCATTTATTTTAAAGCACAGCCTTCCCCTCCCTTTTACATATTTTGTTTATCCACCCTTTCGTTTATGCCCTCCCCACTTTCCTGCGTCCAGGGTCTGTTCTTGAGAATACCGAGCTCTCAACCATATTTCTTTTACTTACTACATGACTAAAATTCTAATTTAACAACAGCCAAATTTATTCATTTCCTACAAACTTTACAAATTTTACACGAGTGCGTACCTGGTCTGACTGAAGATGCTGACGGACGGCTTGCACATGCTCCTGGTTCTCTGGGTGGATATTCTGTTCAGTTCTGAAAATGAAACAAATCAGCTGACACAGCCCGTTGGACTTCCTGCTCCAACCAATAACCTGAACTCTGGCCTTATACTGATTGGCAGGCTGACAGTACTTCAAAACAAGTCGTCTATTGTTTATTAATGTCAGAGGTTTACAGTGACAATCATCATTCACTGTATTACAGACATACCAGAAAAAAACATAAGTAACTGTCAAAACTCTCGGAGTATCACAGTATCAGTGTGAAATGGGACAATGCAACGGCAGACCCTGAATGGAGCTGCTATCTTTTCGATGAATTACCTGAACACAAGTGTCACGAGTCCACCCAGAAAAGCAACGCATAAAACGACTACAGCGAGGACAGAGTCACTAACGCCTTCTATAAGGGAGTCCTCGGCGTTTACGGGATTCACGTCCTCCATCACATGCGATCATAACCTGCAAAACTGGACATTTAATGTGAAGGAAATACATGAAGTTAGGAAGTATCGGCAGCGTTGCTGTTGCATGCACGCTCTTGTTAGGGTCCGGACTTAGAGAGGTACCTATAAAAGCTGTGGTACCAGCCGCCGCAATAACTGGCACATGATTAATACTAGATCCTGCTGGTCCTGACATGCTATCCTCTCACTTTTTAATACGGAAGCATGCTATTAGTGACTGTAATGCCTTCTGACTGGAAAACCGACGGTCATCAAAAAAGAAGGCAGTGAACAAATTGCTTTTACATTAATTTAACCACGCCTAAATGCCCAATCCATCACATATAGAGCTAAATGTTTGTACATTTATGACGATTACACATGCTCGTATCTCAATTAAAAGTGCACATTGCACTCGCCACATTTGTTCACTCGCGTATACATACTCCTAAAGCGATTTAGGAAGGATCGGCTTGTGGCCGAATGCTTAAAAACCGGGGGCTTTCCAGGCCTAACGCCACATCAAACTGGCGTCGTATGCTAACTTCGCACTCGATCAACTCTTGTTTTCGTGTTCATAGTAAATCGTGTCAGAGAAACACCGTGATCTTCAGATTTAAGTCTGACCGTGCCTGGCTGCGGTAGAGTCATGCCGTCCCTTCCGCAGTAGCCGAACCCAGACGCTCTTCTTCGGGGGCCTCGCCTCAACTCGCTCCTGTCTCACGTTACTGCCTGTTTGGTCCAAAAATGGCTACGAATCGATAGTTTCAGGCCGGCACATTTTATTTAAAAAACGCTGATGAATATTCGCCGACCACAAACAGGTCGGGGAGCTGGCCGACGACTTTTGTGTTCCCTGCTCGCTGCAGGCTGGGGTGGCCGCGGCTGTGCTGGGTGGCAGCCGAAGGACCCCTGTATCCTGGGGAAGGAGAGCGTCGCTGAAACCGGTGGGGTGGCATTCTTCTCTCCGCTTCAAAATATTAATCAATATAATTAGAGACAGTCAGTTTCTTAAAGACTAGGACGTTGAACTGTCTGGGTGAGACATTTCAGGAGATGAACTGAACTTCGGAGGTGTATCTATAGACCCCCGAGCGCCAAGCCCGCTGCCTCGCCTTTTTGTCTGCCTGTTTTTACTTTACCTGACGGATAAAGTGGGCTGACGCTGAGCTAGTATCGAGTTAGCGGTGAGCCAACGACGAGCTAGCATCGAGCTACCGGTGAGCTAACGTCGAGCTAGCATCCGGCTAGCATCTGGCTAACAGGCTATACATCCTGTCGGTTAAGCCGTCCACCATGAGCGCCCTGGAGTCCGTGGATCGGGTGGAGCTCTGCGAGAGCCTTTTAACATGGGTAAATACCGCCGTGTCTTTACTTCTCCTTCATGCTTAAGAGTGTGTCATTCGGCCCGGCTTGTGATTTGTAACGGGGGGATCAGGCTGCACTAATCACCGGGGGAACCGCGTCTCCCGCTTCATCAACAGATGGACGTAACTGGAGAACCGAGCAGCTAATCGTTGCTACTCGGCTAGCGGTTGATAAGTCGGGTTGTGGGCAGGGCTGCTTTGGGGCTTCGCACGTCCCCCTTGTTTCCCGTGTCGATCTCTTTTTCCATAACTATCCTGCTGGAGACCGGCGCTCTGTATGGGTGTTAGCTGGCTAAAGCTAACCATCCGGCGAATGAAGGAGACGGTCTTGGATGGTCCCTTTGTGGTGAATACTGAAAGATAACGGTATTTATCTAATTATAGCGCGAGTGGAAGAAAATAATAGCTTTGGTGTCACACTGACAAGGGGTCATTCACTATCGTCGTTATGGGACCCATGACATGTCACCGTCATCTACTATCCTTCTCTGTCTGTCACTTTCAGTCTTCTGTTTGACTGTCAACTCCTGTCCCTCTGTAATTGTTACTTTCTGTCCCCTGTCTGTCTGTTCCCATTTGTCACTTTCGATCCTCTGTCTAACTGTCACCTTCTGTCCTTTTGTATGCCTGTATCTATCATTTTCTGTTCCCTGTCTTCACTTTCAGTTCTCCGTCAGACTCTGTCACCTTCTGTCCCTCTGTATGTCTGTCTGTCACTTTCTGTCCCCTGTCCTTCTATTCTCCATCTGACTGTCCCCTTCTGTCCCTCTTTATGCCTGTCTGTCACTTTCTGTCCCCTGTCTTTCTATTCTCCATCTGATTGTCCCCTTCTGTCCCTCTTTATGCCTGTCTGTCACTTTATAGCTTCTGACTGAAGCATTCTATCTGTCTGCCTGCCACCATCTGCCCCCCAGTGTGTCTGTGTCTGTCACCTTCTGCTCCCTTGTCCATCCCTTAATTACCTTCTGTAGAGTGTCAGGGGCACAGAGCCAGTCTTCTGCCCCTCTTTGCCGCTCTGTGTTTGTCTGTGTGTTGCCAGTGGCGTGTTCAGTTTTTCTCCTCTGTCTGCTTTTCCTTCTGTATAAGGATGACACTCTGTGTGAAAATGTCTCCTGTCTTTCATTTCATCCATTGTAAGTTGTTCATCTCCTGCACAGGAGGTGGCTCTGTGTACAAAAGCCTGTCATTGCTTGTTATCTCTATCTCTGTTATTTTTTTAAATCCAAGATTTCAAACTATTCTTTTTATTTCTAACATATGGGTAAGCTAAATTTACTTGGATCCAGTGAACCTAACTAGTAAATCTATTTATAAGCCGAGCGAATCGATCCACTCAGGAGGAATGCAGACCAGTCTGCCAGTACAGAATGCATTTGACATTTGCTAGGAAATACAGCTCTTGCTCTAACTACAAGGCTACTGATATTTTCTGATCTGAAATGTTAGGTCACACACTGTAACCCATTTGTCACAGACTCACAGTCAGTGACATGACAACCTATTGGCCATGCTGATGTCAGGACACTTTGCGCAATCAACACCGAAGGCTCATCAGTCTTTATAAGACCTAAGGAGGTGTCTAGCTTCTCATTGGTGCTGCTGCGGGTCATAAGCATTATACAGTCTTGACAGCCCACTTGGCATTACTTCCTATATAATTTTCCACTAGTCTTTCACAAGGGATAAAAACAGAACTAACTGCCAAATTGTATGCAGTGCAGCTTTTAGCCCAGAACAGCCATATTGTTTATGTAGTTTAACATAATTGCTCAAATCACTTTCACTGAAGCTTGTTCCATTTTTAAAGGTATATTTGTCTTGCATAATGCTTTTTGAAAGACTGATGCATTTTTCATGTGGTGTAACTGTAGCAAACCAGAATAGATGCATTAATATGTATTAAGAAAAGTTAGGGGAAATGATTAATTGACAATTTTTACTGGTAGCCAGCTTAGTGTGAACAGTAATAGTGTTGTGATGTCACCTCTTGTACAGCTTTATAAGCATTTTTCAAAATATTTGTGCGAGTAAATGGAATGAGAACTTTGTGCAGTGTTTTTTTCTGGGTCCAATGGGAGCAGAAGTGACTCACGGTGCCGACACGTGTCCGGAAATGGAAGGGGGGCCGGCCAGCTTGGCGGCGCCTTCTGCTGATGTGAGCTGGGCTGGGTCCCAGCTTCAGGGTGTGCTGTCCTGCTCCAGCTGTCCACTTTATATCAAGGCTGTCATTTCACTGCCTGCTGTGGGAAGCATGGCCGCCTGAGCCATTTGAGGAGGCCGCTGACTGCCCAGTGCTGTGTTTTTGTTTTTTTTTTTTGCCATAACTATATTGATTCTTTCCCTTGTGGGCTGCATGTAAACAGTTCTCTGCCAGAAATCCGAGCAGGATCATTTGAGATGTCCTGCCTGTTGAAGAGGTAGCGGCACGTCGCACGCGTGTGACATCTCTGGTTACAGCAGGACCTGCGGCTGAGGTGGCACGCGTGACGTGTTAGAAAGAGATGCAGAGAAGCTCCTGGCCGTGGTTGGCCAACCTGCTGCCCTGTTATCTCTGATACTGATAGTTCCGTAACAGATCATCTCAGATCTTCCACTGACTTAGGTTTCCATCTTAACTTAACCTCATGGTTAAGGTAACGTAACTTTAACTTAAAAAGGCAGCATATTAAATTTATATTAGACATGAAAGTTGTTAGTGGCCTTAAGCAAAGTCACTGTAGATATGTGATTCAAGTATTGAAAATAAATACTTTCTTAAGAATGAAAGTATAAATATTGTGTCGCAGGGTGAGAGAAGACCCATTTCAGTCCAGGATGCATAGCCTTCCTGTTTAACTTGAGTACTTGGTAAAAGGTTTTATCTGCTCATCTCGTGTACAAGGAGAACACTACTATCTAGAAATCAGCGGTGTGCACGGTATGTGAAACACGTCTTCCCTGGAGCCATGTCATTCCTAAGTGCTGATGTGTTTGGTGTGTTTCTGCAGACTCATGGCCGGTGACATCTACAGCCCCACCGATGGGCAGCCTAGTGTCAGATCTCTCCCGGCCAGGCTGATTGCAGGGTGCTTGGTTACCGACTTTCTGTGACGCAGGCTATCTGTTCACCTGGGCCATGTTTTAGAGAATTCAGAGAAGCTATGGAAGAGTGTGCAGTATTTATTCCAAAGACCATGATAAAACTGGTGTTTATTGATTGGGGAACTTGGCTAGATACATGGGTCCCCCCTGTGTTTAGCAGTGTGAACAACACTGGAACTGTAACTGCCCTTTCAGCATTTCAGGTTCTGAGGTAAGACAAAGAAGGATCGTGTAAGCTTGCTGCATCTTTCCTTTTCGTCGGAAAGGCCAGGTCACTGGGTTAATACAAGCCTTTAGACGGACCTTAAACTTCTTACAGCTTGTTACAGTTTCTGTTTTGTCCCCAAAGATACAGACATTTGGAGTGGAAGCACCCTGCAAGACCGTGGAAGACCTTACAAACGGTGTGGTGATGGCACAGGTGCTGCAGAAGATGTAAGTATGCAACCCCATGTCCCTTTAGTGCCTGATAATACTCCATGCGCGTCTGTATCTACTGCTGATGGCTGGGTGATTCACCAATCCTGTGAGTAATCCAAATTGTGTGAGGTGTGAAACATGCACACGCATTACCTTTCAGCCAATGAATGAAGCTGACGCATCAGAACCAGGCCCCGTGGCAGTGGGACTGATCTGACCCGGGGTGCTAAAATGGCTTCATATATCAGTTACCCCAATGGTTCTCAACCTGTCTCCTTGCAACTTTAACAATCACTGGGTTTAGATCACGGTCATATCAGGCATACCAAGCTGATGTAGATGTTTTTACTTACAAATGAAGATCTATCTGTATGTCTTGCCTGCAAAAATCCTTATCTGTTAAACACATTCTGTTTTATTGCCATTCGTTTAAACTGCTTAGGGAAAGATTCAATTTTACTGATTCTTTAAAAGTGTGTTTTTTTTTTTTTTTTTTTTTTAGCCAGAGGCTTTTCAGTCTTTATATCAAAAGATACTCTTAAGAATCTTATTTAGGATGTCTTAACTGTTTGTCTTATTTATGATTTTTTTTTTTTTTGGGTCGTTCAGTTTGTTTTGATATCCCCATACTTTCGCAAAGAATAAAACCCTAATTGGTTGTTTGGCATTAAAAGACAACATAACTAGCTAATCTTTCTCCATGCTCTGGCGTCATGCGTGACGAAACTGTCAGTTTCATTGTGAGCTTTTTCCATTTTAGAGATGGTGTGTATTTTAACGACGCCTGGCTCAGTCGCATCAAGACGGATGTGGGCGATAACTGGAGGCTAAAGGTAAACTAATTAGCATGAATGTGCCACTGAGCCTGTTTTTTTTTAGAATGATGTCTTGATATTTTAATAAGTAACAGGAAACGCATGAGAAATCCTGAATGAACAAACATTTCCATAGCATCTTCGCTTGGAACATCCTGAAAAAATTAACTAGACAAATGGTCGTGTGAACGTCACACAGCAAATGCGGGTGGAGCAGGACTGAGTGACCAGCTTGTGAGTGGCTCTACAAGCCTTCCTTGCTACTGTAACCCACTCAGACACATTTTTGAAGCTGCTCAGATGGAAAAAGAGCACGGCCTTTAGGAGCTTGAATATGAAGAAGCTTTAATGGCTTTTTACAAAGTTTCTAATTACCCTTTTGAGAACCCAAGTGGGACTAGCTTGTGGTTTTGAGGTTGACATCACTGCACGTCCACAGAAACCGTCACAAATATGCTTATAATGCATTGCTTCTGTTTTTTAGATCAGCAATTTAAAGAAAATTTTAAAGGGGATTTTGGATTATAATCATGAGGTAAGTGGACAGTTGCGTATTAGGAGTTTTGACATTTCTGCTGTTGCTCTTACGTATATGGAATTATCTGGGCAGAATGCTAAACTTGCGGTGCAAGTATGAAACCTATGAGGCATAGGATGTGGTCCAAAACCCCAGCTGGGAATTAGACTCATGTCATGTGAGGCTGTCATGCAGTGTACGTCTGGGAGAGCTTTGGTGAACCTGCTGGATCAGAACTATCCAGCTGTTTGTGAACTGCAAACGGTCTAATTGAGCAGATCACATGATCTTTGTTGAATTATTACTGCTTGCACTGAGAATTAAGTAGCAAGTGGCATGTCGCCTACACTTACAGTGATTGTAAGCTGCTGTGGAAATCGTTACTTAAAATTAAGATGTTTGTCATATTAAAAAGCCATAGAATCTAAAGGCTTTTCACTGTGTCTGTAGGTTCTGGGCCAGCAGATCAATGACTTCACCCTTCCAGATGTGAACCTGGTTGGAGAACATTCTGATGCAGCTGAGCTGGGCCGAATGCTGCAGCTCATTCTTGGATGTGCGGTTAACTGTGAACAGAAACAAGGTTCGTTTATGACGTTGTCCTCGGTGGTTGAGGGAAATCTGCTATGGACAATGTGACTGACCACGGGGCTTTAATGCTGTGTGTGTTGACCTTTTGAACCTGTGCTGGACACCAGTGTGAGTCACAGTAGCTCTGTCGTTGCCTCGTGTCAAATCGTGTCTTTCCAGAGCTTTCTAGATTCCCTAGCTATGAATCAGTTTATTCGGCCTGCTGATTGAGGCTGAAGGTTTTGTAATGATTAAGGACGAAGACGTTGTGATGGGAAAGTTTCTGCATGCGGCTCTCATGTCCTCCTATGGGTGATGCTGTAACCCATCGTGTACATTTACAGAATACATTCAGACCATAATGATGATGGAGGAGTCTGTGCAACACGTGGTCATGACGGCCATTCAGGAGGTATGGAGTCCGTGCCCCCAGCGCTCATGCTCAATTTGTGCCTCTCGCCATGTGGATCCAGCAAAGGTTACATCATCCGCCTTTTTCCTGCAGCTGATGAGCAAAGAGACGCCAGTAACGATGGGGAATGACTCGTACGTCGACCTTGATCGACAAGTAAGTAATTAATGCTCTTCTCCTAAACAATTATGTAGCTTCTTTTTGCAGCTGTGACGTAGGGAGGGGTTTGGGTTCATGGCTGCCGGTAATAAGGTGGCCTCTACAACTGTTCTCCTTCAGCTGAAGAAGACGTTGGAGGAGCTGAGCGACGCCCTAGCAGCCAAGGAAGAGATCGCCCAGCGGTGCCACGAGCTCGACATGCAGGTACGTTTCCGCCATCAGCTCCTCTGCTGGTTGTGGGACGTAGCGCCTTCCGGCCCTTGTGCCTCTCATTACTGGGTCTTGAAAGGGCCAGACTTTCCACACCAGGTAGTTACTTTATGTAGGGTTCCCCTCTTGAACGTCCAACCCACACAACCCACCTGATGCTTCAGTACAGCACTGATTCTGTCAATACGAACCGTTTTGACACATTAGTCATACAGTTTGCCCACTTTTACTAACTTTTAGCGTCCGATTTTATGTGGAGTGGTAGTATTCATGGGTTTATCAATCACCGAGCTGTCCGCTTTTTGGATGCCCTGTATCAGTGCTGGGTTCTCCGCTGTCCTCTTAGTTGGGTTTTAGCTGATGAAGATTAGTCCTGTTGTGTTGGTCCTGGTACTTCCAGGAGTCCCCATTCAGTGGAGGCTAATTCGGTTGTGTATCGTCTCCCCTTAAATCAATCCGATGCTTCTTTCTCTCCCTTTTTATTAATTTCTTTGCACTGAATTCAGCTACATTGTAAAGTCCTTGGCAGAAAAACGGTTTGCCTTAAAGGTCTCCAAGCTCACAGATAATTCTCTCGTCTCGCCTGCAGGGCTTTCTGCTGGCTAATGACCTGAGGTGCCCCTCTTTTCAATGCATTCTTTTAGCTGTACTGTGAACCTGTCACTGTTTTCTCCCGCTGTTGTTTGTGTATATGTGACTTCCTGGTTGACTGCTGTGTCCTCTGCTCTGCCTTTCAAGGCATACCTTGTCCAAGAGGAGCGAGATAGACTGAGGTTAGAGTATAATGAACTAGAGGAGAGGGTAAATCCTGATTTTTCTTCTCTCTGAGTGTTGGCATTTGAAAGCCCTGGATTTTCCACCTGCTTTTACTAGCATCCAAGGAAATCCAGGCTCTAACTTTGTGTGCACATCAAATGTCCTGTCCGGCTCAGCTGTGTGTCTCGGCTCGCCTCTAATGCCCACGTACAGCCTTCTAACACCAATGTCCGTCATGCAGCCACACGGGGTGAGGGAGCCTTGGGGGTTTAGTGTGAAGTCCCCCCTCCAACAGATGGCCTTTAACACGTTAATCAGTTAATCAATATGGTTTAATCAGGAACAATTGGATGCTTTAACGTTATCTCTTTTGTTACCGCACATCTCTAGTTGACCCCCATTTATCTATACAGGGCAGTGCCCCCCCGTAAGGTGTCAGATGACCCTGATCGGCATATGCCTACCAGATGCCCTACTCACGAGTGTGTTGCTTGGCAGGCACAGGTCACATAATGACCTAAATATATGTAATTCTCCATGGTCATTTCTAGGATTTGATAGACTTGACATTTCAGTTTATTTTGGCACCTAATAATTTCCATATTAATGCCGATGATTCATTTTGCAATTTGTCTCCCTGCTTTAAAATGTCACCCATATAGCTCAGAACTGTTAAATGGTCATGCATGCTGGTGGGGGGGGGGGTTCAGATTCCATATGAGGCCTGCTGCTACAACCCTGAGCAGGACACTTCTCATGATTTGCAACGCTAAAGCCATCACCTGATTATAAATCCGACCCAAAACAACATTGGTTATTTACTAAATTTTATACAAGTAATTTTAAAATGAATGGGTAGAGCTGTATGGCTAATTGCTGAAAATCTTCAAAGCTTTTATTTCCTCTTTGGGTTTTCGGTTTATGATCTTTGGATATCGATATGCAGCACAGTGAAAATGCAGGTTTTAAGAATGTTCCGAGCATCCCAGCCAGTGGCTATCAAATTTCTGGGCTGGATCTGAATGAATAGGCATCAGTGTGGAATTCGGTCATCACTCTGTACTATGCGAAAATTTTAGGAAGGCTAGCCAATAAGGAGTCGCTGCTCTTTGGGAGGGCTTTAGTAAAACATCCAATAAGGAGGAGTTGTACTTTGGGAGGGGTTTAGAAAAGTAGCCAATAGGGATTTGTACTTTGGGAGGGGTTTAGGAAAGTAGCCAATAGGGATTTGCACTTTGGGAGGGCTTTAGGAAGGTAGCCAGTAAGTAGTTGTAGCTGTGGTGCCTCAGTTTCTTCCAGGTGTGTTGACAAGTTAACGTTCCTGAAGGACTCGTCTTACTTGAAAACTTGTGGGATGAGTATTATCCAAAAGGCCCAAACCAAATCTCTGTAGCTCCTCAGTTTCTTCCAGGAGTTTTGGCAACTTAACAGTCTTGAAGTACTCGTCCTACCTGAAAACCTGGAAGATGAGTATTATCCAAAAGGCCAATCCTATATTTCTCTGGGGTATTGGTGCCATTAATGTCGACTAATAATTCATAGTCAGTAAAGATCACAACGTGAAGGTCACGGTACATACTTTAAGGCAGTAATTTATAAGGGAGGCTTGAAATCAAGGAAATTAGTCTCCATTCAGTAGAATGTTACTTTGGCAAAATTTTGATGACATGCAGCAGTTGGCAAAGTACGTTCGGGTTTGCTCTCTCACCTGCTTCCGCAGTATCAGTTAATGAGTTTTTCTGAAGCCCTTTGGCTCTTCTGTAGGGCTGTGTGTCTGTGGCTTGTAGCACAGGTTCAGGGCAGACCTGCTCCCCTTCCAGATATGTGCTGTCAGACTAATGTCTTTGCTGCCATGCTGCCTCGTGTGGACTCTGTGAACGCTTCTGGTACTCCACTATCTCTCTCTCCATCACATACAGCAGCCACCTGAATTGCATGATGTCATATAGGCACTAAAACTCTCTGAAATGTCCTGTTTTCCATTCTCGTGTGTGACGTTTATGTTATATTGAAATGACCAGTAATTCTAAATATATATTGGGGAGTGAGCTTCCTTTTGTAATGGTAAATTAGGACTCAAGCCATTTGGCAAGCAGTCTCATATGATGCTTCTTTGTTTAGCATTAAAAAGGAAGATTAGAGCAAACCTTGGATGTATTTTTCAGCATGTCTTGATTGGTGGGATGACTGCTATGAGGGGCTCAGTGGCACCGTCAACAGTGAAGTGTCCCTGCCTGTAGGTGGCAGCACTGCAGGAAGAAAAAGGCAGTCTGCTGGCAGAAAATCAGGTCCTCCTGGAGCGGCTAAATCAGTCCGACTCCATCGAGGACCTCAACAGTCCTGCGGGGAGGAGGCACCTGCAGCTGCAAACGCAGCTGGAGCAGCTCCAGGAGGAGACCTTCAGGTAAGCAGCCTTGGCCTTAAGGAAGGTGGCATGGTAAAGGGTCTCAGGGCGCTCCTGAGTACATCAAGCGAGTTGGGTGTTGCTTTTAGGTTGGAAGCAGCAAAGGATGACTACAGGATACGCTGCGAGGAGCTGGAGAAGGAGATGCTGGAGCTCCGGGGACAGAACGAGGATCTTACGTCTCTGGCAGATGAAGCTCAGTCCTTGAAGGATGAGATGGACATTCTTCGGTGAGACGTGTCTGTGTGAATGATGAAGGCTCGGAACAGAGAGCGGGTGGTCTAGCAAACCTCAGAGAACTCGGTCTTTAGTCCCTTCAGGTTCATATTTAGTTTGCTCAGGTATAAATCTGATCATTTCGTGTACTCTAGGTGGGAAGTGTCTCACTGAAGTTGTGTTTTTATGACAGGCATTCTTCAGACAAAGTCTCCAAGCTGGAAGGCATAGTCGACTCCTACAAAAAGAAGTTGGAAGACTTGGGGGATTTGAGAAGACAGGTGAAGCTCTTGGAGGAGAAGAACACCATGTACATGCAGAACACAGTCAGCTTGGAGGAGGAGCTCCGGAAGGCCAACTCTGTCCGGGGACAGCTGGAGACCTACAAGAGACAGGTACTCAGTCAGTCAGCCAGCCAGCTGGCAGCCTAGCGTGCTCACAGATGGATGAACTGGATGGGTCTGTAGGCGGAGATAAGTATGCAGAGCATAGCATGTGGGTAGCTGGTGTGGAGAGAAGCGGGACCAGTCACTCGCTGAAGGGTGACACGCGGCGTGTCCGTTTGGTGGTACCCTGAGCCGTCTGTCCACAAGCCGTCTGCGAACCGTCCGTTTTCTCTGCCCGTGCAGATGGTGGAGCTGCAGAACAGACTGTCAGAGGAGTCCAAGAAAGCCGACAAGATGGAGTTTGAGTACAAGCGCCTGAAGGAGAAAGTGGACTCCCTTCTGAAGGAGAAAGACGTAATGCGTTGTTGTTTGACGGGATCGGCATGGGGTCATGTGACTAAGCACTGGGGCTGACCGCTTTTGCACTTTGGTGTATCTGAGTTTGACCGTTTCGGCGTAGGTTAGTGCCATCCCTCCCACTGTGGTGGTTAGAACCCACTTCTTGAGGGTAGCCGTATTCCAAACCCACTTAGGTTATGCCCCGAGGGAGTGAAGTTCTTACTGTGGTATCTATACTCAGCGTCTTCGGACAGAGCGGGACTCTCTGAAGGACACCATCGAGGAGCTCCGCTGCATTCAGGCACAGGAGGGCCAGCTAACCGCAGGTATTTTCTCATCTCCTGGGTCTCGCTCGGCTACATGCTAAGAGTCATCCAGAATCGATGGAAGTCAGAGACGAGATCTTCCTGATGTTTGCAGCAGTCGGAGTGTCATGAATGATGTTTAGCTTGAATCACAGAAGAAAATGCTAGGATTAGAAGCTGAACATGGGTCACCAGGACCCCCTTCTTCAGTACACTCAGCGTATCAGTTCTGATTTGTTCCTCTTAGGCCTGGTGCCCCTGGTCAGCAGTGAGGCATCAGACTCTCTGGCAGCAGAAATCGTCACACCTGAAATTCGGTGAGAATGACACGCGCACTGATTCAATTTGATCGCAAATCGGAATGGACTCCTTAATGGGGGGGAGGGGGGAATTTACATCAGTAAACCGTGCTGTGCCATCTACCCTAAAGCGAGCGGCTCATCAGACTGCAACACGAGAACAAGGTGCTGAAGCTCAACCAAGAGGGCTCTGACAACGAGAGAATCGCCCTGCTGCAGAGCCTGCTGGAGGACGCCAACAGCAGGAAGAACGAACTGGAGACTGAGAACCGGTGGGTCCCCGGGTCGAAGCCCGTCCCAGGCCCCGGCACGGGGCCGCATGGGGGCCACGTGGCTCACTGGTGCTCTGTCTCCTCCCTCAGGCTTGTCAACCAGCGGCTTCTGGAGGGGCAGTCTCAGGTGGAAGAGCTGCAGAAGGCACTGCAGGAGCAGGGGTCCGCGGCGAGCAATGTGAGCGTTTAGGCGGCATGTGAAGCGTGCTGTCGCTGTTCATGTTTGGAACATGACACCTGTATCTCTATCCTGTTCCATCCATTCTGCCCGCCTCCTGTCGGTCCTGTCAGTTTATCCCTGCATCCGTTCACCCATTAGCTGTTCCCCCATCTTGCATGCGGAGGAGGAGATTGCTGTATTAGGGGTCTTAAGACCCAGGTCAGCATGGTGTCACATCTCTGAGGAGGTCAGCCCAGTGAGAGCGATAAGACTCGGAACCTGTTTGTTTTGGATATTGAGTCTGATGATGATAGCTTCAGTGTCCACACTGGATCTACTTCCCTCGTTTTTGTGATGTCTGCTTTAATGTCCATCATTAATGTTGGCTCTTCTACACCGGAGGATGTCAAGCAGTAATAGGAGCTTCAGGTTCCCATCCTGGATTGGTAGGACATGAGGAATTACCCCTCCAGGAGTTCAGCGGGGTATACATTAAGGTTTACTCTGTTGGTTCCCAGATTTATGCATAGTCAGAGAGACACGTTTCCAAGATGGTCCCAAATTCAGGTAGAAGTTTCACCCCATAAATGAAATTAAAATTTGTCTGGGGTATCTGTGGTGTGTTGAGTATAATCGCAGTAGGACCCTTCTGAGGTGCAGTGAAGCTGTGTGTGTCTGGAGGAGAGCAGACCTGAATGTTTCCTTCACCATCACCCCAGTGTTGTATGTACTGAAGGCCCCGGTTCTAATTAATCTCCTTTCCTACAGTCCATGATCCTGAAGAAGAAATGTGAAGACCACCTGTGAGTAGCCTTTCCGTTTTCACCTTCCGCCCAATGGTGCAGCCAAGCACCAGGTCACGTGACTCCTACAGCGTGCGCTATTGGTTATTTGACACAGGGAGAAGTTACAGGAGGTTAGCGCCGAGCTTCAGAAGAAGTCGTCTTACGTCGAGGACATCGAGTCGAAGTACAACACGAGCTGTGAGTTTCCCGCACGTCACGGTGATGGTGAGGTGGGGTGACGTACGTGCAGGGCGGCGCGTGAATCACACAAGCGTCCTGTCTGCTTCAGCCCAGAAAGTGGAGGAGCTGGAGGAAGCCTTGAAGAAGAAGGATGAGGACATGAAGCAGATGGAAGAGAGATACAAGAAGTACCTGGAGAAGGCCAAGAGCGTACGTGGGGTTTCTGGGTGGTCCGTCGGGGGAGGTTCCCGACACACTCAGGCTATAGGGAGGCTTTATTTTTTTTTTTCTTTTGACTGAAGCTTTCTGTGGTTATGTGCATATTGGCCATTTGGTGGCATCCCTGACTCATTCAGCACAATCCCTCATGTGTCACACCCTCAGATTCCTGCCAGTATAATTAATATCGTAGCTGCTGCTTTGCCCAGCTCGCCTGAGATGGCCCCTTTGTGCCCACTGTGCACACTCTGTGGGCGTCGATGCTCAGATTACCTCCTGTTGGGGAGCCGAGAGCTTCAGAAGCGTCAGAAACGCCTCGTTTGTGCGTCCTGTTTCGGTTGTACATTAAGCATCATTTCCCAGCTGCTATTTTGTTGTTCGGAACAAAACGCTTCTCCGTCGCTTAGTGCAATTTACGCCACTAACACGGCTGTTTACCCTGATTGACGAGGCAGGATTAATTTATTGACTAGGCTGGGAGGCAACTGTAACGTCATAGTCAATTTCTGGATTTTTATTTAAGGTGTGCGCTTATTGTGAGGGCTGTTGCACATTCTCATGCCTTTTAAAGCGCGACATTACAAACATACATGAAGTTTTTCAGACAAGTATACGAATAGGCGTATTAATTAAGAATAATTTTCCTGTTATGGTCCATCTGTCAAAGTTAGTAAACATTTATAAGTTTAACCTCAGGTGACTTTTATTAACAGTCCCTTATTTTTATTTATATTGTTTTTATATATATATATTGTGTGTGTGTCTTTTTTTTTTTTTTAAATTAGGTCATTCGAACATTAGATCCCAAACAGAACCAGGGGTCTGCACCAGAGGTCCAGGCGCTGAAGAACCAGTTACAGGAGAAAGAACGGATGCTGCATTCCCTAGAGGTGGGTGTTGACCCGAACGATGAAGAACAGCCATATTCATATTCACAAACGCACAGTAGCGTGCTGCATATTCAATCAGGGCCCAGGGCTGGTGCTGTCGCCGTGGGTATATCCAGGCCTGGGCCCACTGCCCCAAACTGGCTGTATGAGCCACCTGTTTCCGATCGTGTCTTGACCTTCTTGCAGAAAGAATATGACAAGACTAAAACGCAACGGGACCAGGAGGAGAAGCTGATTGTCTCTGCCTGGTACAACATGGTGAGTGGAGATGCAGTGGTGTGGGGAGGGAGGGTGGAGCAGGGAGATGCATTTGTGCTGACAGGGCACACCCAAAACGCCGGGCTTGGGCTCTCGGTGAATATATATGGGCTTTCAGAGCTGCTCTCACTGAGCCCTTGTCAGTCCCTGACCGGTGTGGCCCGCACCCAAAATCGGCTCTTTCTCTGATGGGTGTGCCCTCGCTGTCATGCCTGAACACATCTCCTGACCGCCCCTTTCCGATCCACTCCCGCTCCACCGTCACGGTCTCTGCGGCGTGAGGCGTGTAGGGCTGACTGTCAGCGTCCTCTGTCTGCAGGGGATGGCTCTGCAGAAGAAGGCGGCGGAGGACCGGCTAGCCAGCACCGGCTCCGGCCAGTCTTTTCTGGCACGCCAGCGCCAGGCCACGAGCAGCCGGCGCTCGTACCCAGGACACGTGCAGCCCGCTGCAGCCAGGTAGAGCCCAGGCGCCCCGTGGGAGGTGCCGTCCCAGCGGCCCAGAGAGTGCCCCCTAGCGACGAAGGACCCGGGTCTCGCTGCTTAGTCTCCGTTGACTGCGAACTGCGGGAAACACACGCGTGCTCTCCGGGTTTACATGTCCGCGACAGGTGGTTAAGATCAGGCGCCAGTCACTTAATACTTTATCTCGTTACTTGGTTTATACAATTGTACAGTTGACGCATTTCTAGTTTTTGAAGTTAGAGGTGTAACACAGCAGCAGCCAACTAATTCTTTGTTTTATCACCCTATTAACCTGCACATTTTATTAGATGGTTGGCACTGATGAGTTTTCATTCTTTTAGTTACACATACGTGGTGCAATGCATATTCGAGCTTCCTCTAACCATTCTGAGCTGCCTAACAGACACAGTGGAGATTGCTTTGGACCCTCGGAGTGATCGGTATGCCTCCGTTCGGTATTCACTTCCTTGTCATTCTGAATTATCCATGAATGTTGTCCAGGTTAATTTTCCTGATTAGTGTTATTTTGCTTTTTTAAGGTATTATGTACTCACCTTTTGCAAACTGTGCTTAGTTACTCAGTCATGGTTTTTATTAAGTCTGCCATATTTTACATTGTATTCAGCAGAGCTTTCCTTTTAAGTGCTGGTTTTGTTGAGCGCTTTCATTAAGCAGTATTTATATGTACGTCGCATTTCATTGCCTCGAGGTCAAACCTGAAGTAGCCCTAAGTTTATAGGAGCAGTACGCTATGAAATAGGTCACTGTCTATGTTTTTCTCCTTTGATCCTGCTTTAGGAGGCAGTTTGAATAACCAGTGATGTTTGCTTAGGGTGTCATAGGGGTTTATCTTGCCCTAGTTATGATTTCTGAATTTCCCACATCTATGCAGTGGTTATCAGTGTTATAGAGCAGCCTTATGTCAGTGTGCTGAGCAGTGCTGAATTCACACAAGCATCCTTCCAACCTACCCGCTTTCATGCTCAGTCTTACTGCCATGCTGGGGCCGTCCGCTAGCCAGGAGTGTATCCAGTCACGGTGTGTGACAGCATAGGACCTGGGGATTAAATTTGAGGATTCAGCCTGGTCCTGAGCAGTCATGGTCATCTTTGAGAGTGCTGGATCACTATCCCGATGGATCCCAATCATGGCAGTGGCACAGACAGGATGATGGGGGTGTTACCTGTGTAATACATAGGTTAGGTAGTTGGTACTACAGGGTCATTTAGAGGTGTTTAAGGGTGCCTTGACGTGCCTTTAAACAGACCCCTAAAGGTCTACTTAAGGGACATGCTAATGCTACATGCTAATGTTATTAAATAGGCTAGCAAAGTCTCCAGCTTCTCAACGTGCCTTATGCTCGCTGGCTGGGTTTGCATGCTCTGGGTCCTGCTCACCATTAAAGCTGTGGTGCGTTTGACAGTGCAATAGTTAATCCGTAAAGAACCTCAGATACATGTATGGTCTGTGTTTTTGTCTGCCCCAGTGTAGGCGTGGTTGTGCTTGAGAAACGCGTTTGTACCGCAGAGGAAACGTGGGGCACGGCTGCAGTCGCTCAGACCTTCTCACAAAGGACCCAAACAGCATGCCTTCTCATGCTGTCCGCCCAGTTACTCCCACGTTGATATATGAGCAAGCTTCCAACTCGGAGGCTCACTCAGGAAAATCTCAGCTTTTTGGAAATCCTGCTCTCTGAAGTGTCCCCTGGTCGTGTCTGTGTATAGTCGACGGTTGTGTTTATTTCTGAGGCTTAGCTAGTCTCAGGTAACCCTTGATGAATTCTGAAGACCAAAAGTCCCTCGGAAAATGACCTTTTACTCCTGAATCCTAGACCCTCGGGAATTACCCTCCTGAGGCACCACCCTTCTGAGGCTCCAGACCACCTTGCGGTTTTTAAGTGTCCCTTTGTGAATGAGCAGTGTGATTTTTATTGAGGACTGTCCCACCTGTGCTGCTGTGGAGCTGTCAGTATGAACAACCAGTGGCGGGCTGAATCTGTCTGATGCAGCTGGAAGGCAGCCTGTTCCCAGTCAGTGGGGTTTCCTGCCTAAATTCAGCTTTCACCCACTGTCAGTCAGTTGGGTGGCCTGCTGTTTTGTGTGGGTGCATGAACTCTTCATTTGTGTGAAAAGTGGTCTTCCTGTAACGTCCACTGACAGCCAGACAGAACCAAAGCCCCACTGCCCTTTTCCGGTGCTCTAAATTCATTTATTGGCCTATCAAAACAAGGCACAGGTGTGGCCAATCCGAGTGCAGTTACATACTAGAATTGGCCATATTTCACAGCTCGTCTGCTTCTTTGAGAAGGAGCTGAGCTTGATGAAATCATGATTTCCTGGTTCAGAAAGCACCGTGTAAAACACAGCAGAGTGACTCGCAGTGTTTGTGCCATTAATGCTGGTGTCCCCCCCTGTCCCTTTCTTATCAATGCCATTTGCAGCTGTAACTATTCACACCCTCCTGGTCATAGTGGTCAGATTTCTGTTTTTCTCAATTAAGAACGAATGCTGGTCTAACACTGTTCCTCACCTGGGTGGGATGAATGTGACCATGTTTGATTGATCACCGCCTGTCTTCTCTCTTCTCTGCAGTGACGTGATTGCATGATCCTGGCAGGGTTCGGGGCTGCTTGCATGGCTGCTTGCATGACTTTGTTTGGGCTGATCCTGAAAATAACCAGTCAGACTAATAGCTCACCCTCACGGCAGTGTCCTCAGTGGACGGAGGTCTGCAAGGCCACCAGCTCCACTCGGGGACGCTCTTGCCGTGCTGCTGAACCTCCGCATTCCAGTCAGGCCACACTGATTCTGTGCAGGCCCATCAACACTGACACTGTCCTCCATCAGATCACCAGACTTCACTTGATGAAATCAGGCTTTATCGCAGCTTTGACTGCTTGTGTTTCGCTCCCGAATTACCGATGTACCGGTGGAAGTGTTCCAGCTGACACAGGCTTTCCAATGGAGGTTTATCGACCCTCTTAGTGAGACACCAGCCTTGTGACGGACATCAGATGGACTAATTGGCCCTAACGAGCCTTAGAATTACGTTTCCAGCTATGCTCAGAACATTTTTGTGTGTTTTCTTCTTTTAACGTTATTTATTTTTGTGTAAGACAAATCCAAAATGGTAGTGATCTGTAGGATGTAAGCCTACTTGTTGCTGCTACCGTGTAAACCCCAAGACTCACCAAAATTGGATAGACTTCTCCCTACCTGTACTTTCCTCTTGTATTTATTTGTTATGCCTCTCCTGTTGTCCAAGTGTATGCTATAACGTTCATTGGCTTGGGCAGAGTAAGCGTCACAAGCTGCGTCTCCCGTTCAGTCCTGTGCCGTCGTTCTTCGGATCCCTGTCCTTTGTTCCTCAGTAGCAGTATTTTTATCACCGACACCTTCAGTGTTTTTGTTTCATCTGCACCGTCGATGGGACATTTCGGCGACATCCTCGTCGAACGGCGGCCTGCTCCACGACATGACCCGGCCGTAAGTGCTGCCAGGGCCCGAGTTCCAGGAGATTCACTGTAAACTCTTACCGATCGGCCAAAGAAGGGCTGGTGCTGCGGCCTGACCCGGAGCATCCGGATCCTCCGCGTCGTTTCTGAAGTGCGTTTACCTCAGATGTGCTACGACGCGTCCCTGCGTCGGCCGTCCCGAAGCAGTAGCGCTCACGGCATCCCCTGCTGCAGCCTGATGCCTTTTACTCCTGTCTGCTTCACATGTGTGTTTTGTATGGTCAGCAGTTGACAAGCACCTGGGGTAAAATGGCGTCGACGCACGGCCACGAACAGAGCAGAGCATGACATGTTTACTAACAAACTGTCCCTTTGGGCATGTGAATATCATGGGTCACCGTACCGAAATCGAGCTTGTGGTCCTTTACCCGTCCATGATCGGAGTACGTCAACACAACATAGAGTGTGTAGCCTCAATATTTGAGATGCAGACAATTAAATATCGATGGTTTTTATTTTTAAGTAGACGTTCATAAGTAGCAAATACCTTCCATTTGCCAAGTTTTATATTGCTTGTATACAAGGTGTACATACTGTAAGTGCGAGGTACTGGGGGAGGAGCAGCTCACAGGAGCGACAAGACGTGCTTCCTGCCATACGAGAATGTACAGCTGTTCATCCACTTGTAAATAAAGCTTGTACAAAACTTTGCCGAGGGGACCTCCTCCTTCGTGTGACACGCTGTCTGCTGGACGGCACCGTTTGTGAATTACGTTCGACGAGAGGCACCCCTGGCCGGTGATGAGATCACCGACGGGTTAAAGGCACCATGTGTTGGGAAGATGTTGGTGAGACCAGTGGGAGAAGAGCACGAGAAGAGCAAGCAGTGTGTCGGCTTGGCTGCAGATGCGGAGAAGCCTTTCATCTATCCGGGACCAGGCTGGCTTTCCTTGTATGTCAAAAGTGTTTATTTTATATATTAAATGTGTTCCAGTAATCACATGAATGACACAAACTGTCGTCTCTGTCTCACACACACACACACATCTTGATTTGAGCAAGCTTTTTTTGCAGGTACCACAATTAACAGTTTATATGCAAAGTGCACTGTGGCGTCTCAAACACCAACACACCATTGCATACGCATGGACACTCCTATTTTTCTTCTCTACCGTCTGATATTTGGACTAAATATGGTGTTTACACACTCCATGCTTCAAGTGTAAAGTATTGCTTTTAGCATTGTCCACAAGACCACTCTAGATGTATGACAACACATCATCCAATATTTACACATTCTATAACATGTTGGATACACTTCAAGATAACGTTTTATTTCATTCTTATGTGATTTATAATGCATATATACCAGGCTTGTATCACGTCAGGGGAATGGCATATGCAACTATGTTTTTTTAGCACGAACGTTTATGACAATGATAAATTCACACAGATTTTTGCCTTTTACTTCCCTTGTTCCAACTTGGGCATATTACTCAGTATATCAGACAAAACAGCGAACCTCTTCATTGAAATTTTTACAAATGTTGAGTATCGGTTACACTTAAAATCCAAAACGTTATCATATGGCAATAAGAATTCAATACATGAAACATGATACGGCAGCCAGTATAGCGCATTACAGACTGATCCCTTTGTCCTTGAATAGAAAAATATTAGCCTAAGTATATCTTAGTACTGAAAGACCTTTGTTAATGCATACATTTGTACTCCGACCAGTATTTAAACGCGTCTTGTAATGCCAAGGCCGTGTCCAGGCGTATAAAAGGGGAAAAAGTTCCACGTTGAGACATATTTTCTCTTGTTTTCTGTCCCAACGGCCTTCCACACTCCTGACCCTCATTCACGTGGAAAACAAAATCAAGATACTCCTCGAGAGAGATGGGGTTAGACTGAATATTAATCGATTAAAGAAAAACATAGTTCTCAAAACTCCGGTAAAGTTTCCCAAAGTTTCTGGTCTGGAAAACATGATTAATTCCATGAATGATTTTTGCAGGATTTTCATGTACAAACCATGTATATTTCAGATATAACAACAGTACTAAAAAAAAGTCTTGTCATCATTAATATGGTTTATATGGTTACCCATAATGTACTACATGATAACATCATCAATTGCGTTAAAATAATTGCAACACGTTAATTTTGACAGCCCTATTTAAATGCATTTCTTAATCTTACAGGCTCAGCAGACATAATTGAAAATGTTCTCTAAACAGTGGACTTAGGCAAATTTTTGGTATTTTTAAAATTTTGTCGTAAAGCAAGGTATATTCATGTGGTAAGCAATAAATCTGAGTATATTCATGAATTCCTGTAGGGTTCATCCACTTGGGGGATTTGAGTTGATGAGGATTAATGGATCTACTTCCTGCATTTACAAATGCAACATGCATGTTTAACATGTGATAGCGGGAGAAGCCATTAAGTCAGACCCGAATCCCATCATTTTCTAATTTAACTGTAGAACATAATTCACAGCAGTTATTCACATACCTATTCACTATGATGACTTCAGTGACACGTAAAAAGATGTTCAGTGCTATTACTTCTGTTATTACTGTTCAATGTGACATAGCTGTGATTGCAGTCAAAGTAATCTCTCTTTGAGATGCCAGACAAATATGTGAAAAACTATGGTAACTGCCTAGGAGAGAGGCTCATCATCCTCCACAAGGTATCACTGGAAGAGGGAAGCGTATTTGAGCTCATGAAAGTGGGAAGAGGAATGCTTTGGAAACAGATGGGGTGGACAGAAGGTACAGGGGACTCAAGTCTATAGAGAGTATGCACATGATGTCACTGTAGTTAAACTCTGAGTGGCAAGAACACTGAGTGGCAGCATTAGCGTTCAGCCAGGTTGCTGCAAAAAACTAAAATGGAAACATGTTGTTGTGTGACTGATTTTGAAATCAAGAAGTCAGCTATTTTTTTTTTACAGACTGCTGAAATCTAAAGAAAAAAGAAACAAATGGATCGTTCCAATTCACAGAAATGACTGGAAACCAGGCTCCAAATTGTGGATTTGTGGTTGTCATTTTGTGTCAGTTATGTTGGACCTTTGGGTAAAATCATACCTTAAGCTATTTAGCATCATTTATATTCCGTGTAACTGAAGATTTTGTCAACATACATTAGACCATCCTTGATCATAAGCCTTGTGTTCGACAAAGTCAGGAATCTTTAGATGGTGCTAGCTAGCCAAGACAAAACCCTAAATCCAGCAAATTTACAGTTATCTAGTTATCCAGAAAAGTTTCTACAAAATATGTTGTCAGGAAACCTGATTCCTGGTCACATATCAATGTCCATGGTCCACTGGTCCTGTGTTAGGCGGTACAGATCCCTGTCCTTTAATTTAAGTAGATAATTGCTTGTTTTGCAGTTTTCCTGACTAAGGCATGCTGTAACATGGCTGATTTATCAGTCTGTCTAAAGGGGAGTGTTCCAGCGGGAAAGTGACGTCAATGCATACCTTCAGTTCTGGCTAAAAGATTCCTCTGAGGAGCCCTCTCTAAAGAATAAGCTGGCAAAAGTACAAAGAGTAACTGCACATCATCCTCTGGTAATTGGGGGGGGGTGTCTTTGCATTGTCCAGTAAGACCCGTGTCCCTCCTCCACCTTCAAACAGTGGCACATTGATACTGTTTATGAGTCAGTACTTCAGAGTTTATTTTAGGGTGATGTGTAACTGCTTTGAGACCAAACCTTTCTGTTTTGCAGAAGAGAGTCTGTTTGGAAGCATCTTCCATTACATTTAGAACTGTATCATCTCCATCTTCTGTTCAGTTGAGTACAACTCTTGGTCACTCTTTGGATCATTGCACTCTTTCAACTCTGCTACACTCAGTCCAGCATCTTTGTTGATGTTGTCCAGCCAGTGAGTTCTTGTGTGTCCTCTTCCTCTTTTGCCACTAACCATTCCAAGCATGACGTCCTTCTCTGGTGTTTCGCTTTGCATAATGCATCCAAAGTAGGAGAGCTTTTGTTTTGTTATCTTAGGCTCTAATGAGAGTTTCAGATTGATCTGTTCCAGAACTGCTTGGTTTGTCACTCTAGCTGTCCACGGAAGATGTAGCAGACGTCTCCAGCAGAACTACTGAAATGCATCTGTCCCTCGCCTGTCGGCCTTTATCAGTCTCCAAGTTTCACAGCCATATGTTACTGGCAAAATGATCGCACTGACCATTCTGCCTTTGGTAGAACTGTATCCTTACATCTATTTGGGTTTAGTTCTGTAATCAACTTCTGGTGCAAGATTCAGAGTGTAGACACAAGCGATTGCACCAGTCTTTCATGAAATTGTTTATGGGAGTCATCTCGGAGTCTTCATATCATATCTTCACAGGCTTTGCTTGGATTTCCAGTTTCAGCTGCTGGCTCAGTATGTCATCCACATACAGTCCCCCTGTTCACACAGGTTTGGGATAGGTGACTTATGTTGACATTTATGTTGAATGAATATGATTGTTTACTGTGCATTTAATGGCATGATTGATGTTTCCATCAATGTGACTTATTCAGTTCAATTTGATCCACCACAAGTTTTATTTTTCTGATCTTCACACCACAGTCATACAGTGGGAGGTTTGCAGTAGAAAAGGCACTTAGAGTCCGTATTACTTGACAGTGGTCAATGTTAGAACACAGCCTAGTTTTATAGTCTCACTGAATCCATATCTGAGACCCAAATAAACAGAAACATGAATGTGGGGGACGATGAAGGTGGACCCAGGACATGATCCAACTCTGTAGTTAGAGCAGACTGACCGTGCATCAGTGTCCATCAGATCATTTACATAAACTGACACATTTACATAAATGATCCGACGAAAACATGCCAAAATGAACACCTTAAATTCAGACAGATCCTTTTCTACTGGTGGGAGAGGTTAAAGATTGAGACCAGCTGGTCACAAAAAAGCACAAAGTTTTACTAGTTTTTCTAGTTTTACAGCATAAGCAACCTTCCCAGGAGTTCTGAAGTCCCCTAGGGCAATGAATCATCACCACCTAATGACTGCCAACTGGGTTTTTTCATACTTGTGCAAGGCTGCTGTATTGCACAGGTAGTCCACACTGTAGAGGGTGTTAAACCAGAGAGGATGTCACAGGCTGGCCAAGGTAAGGTGAGCATACTTCACTGTGAAGTGCTTTAAACTGTCCATCCAGAACGCCGCCATCTGGCCTGAAGAAGGCAACGCTCGGATGGGATCCTTCTCAGGTTCATCTGGCTCCAAACAGCCGAGTGAGCAGTCAGCATGTCTGGGGGAGGTGTGTGTGCTGATTCATCACTATGTTCCTCCGTCAGTCGTCATCCACATGCTCACCTCGCCTTTCCCTCAAACTCCTGTCCTGTGAACTCCTGTACTGCACTCTGGAAACTTACAAAGCGTCGCAGGTAGACTTCGGTTAGCTGATAGGGGCAGATTAATCAAAGTAAATCTGGTAAAACGGCTTCCAGTACCAGCAAATTTATCCAAACAAGGAATCTTCTACGAATTTAGCAGGTGCCAGATTTTTTTTTTTAACTTTACCTGACACTGGCTTTATGCTCTTACCATAAGGAAGTCCCTAGTTGCCACAGGACCGTGAATTACTGCAATTCCCATTAACAACAGGCATCATGTAACAATATGTGAAAAGAGTCAGTATTATTGTTCTTAGAGAGCACTTTGTTTTCCTGATGTGTACTAAAGCACACCCTACTGCAGTAGTATTTAGAGGGGCCAGAACCTGCATCCACGAAACTGATGGGGAGAGCGACAGCGTTACGCGCACTGGTGCGTGTGGCTTGCTGGTGAATCAGCGGGTGTTGGGTTTGGGTCTGAGCCATCTGCGAGTGTCCTGCGTGAGCCGCTGTTCCAGCCCACCCCCAACCCCCCCTCCCCCCCATACGTAGGTTTCTATTCCCCAGTCATTTACAGTTACTCACTGCAGAGCCATGATTCATGCTAAAGCTGCTACTGGGAGATTTTGCTGTCTGCAATCTAAATGTGACGGATCTGTTTGGGATTTAACAGCGAGTGCCGTGGCCATCTTTGACAGGCGGCCGGGCGGGGGCAGGGCCCC
The DNA here is from genome assembly GCA_019775915.2 of Cyphomyrus plagiostoma. Classification (NCBI taxonomy): domain Eukaryota; kingdom Metazoa; phylum Chordata; class Actinopteri; order Osteoglossiformes; family Mormyridae; genus Cyphomyrus; species Cyphomyrus plagiostoma. The sequence goes on along the minus strand of JABFEA020000119.1, from coordinate 21,252,332 downwards.
TCCCAGGCGCTCATGTTTGTCGACGGCTCCGTCCGTACATGATGCAGAGAGTGGCTGCGTTTCTTTCGTTTGGTAGCATCTCGCTGGAAGATACCAGAGCTGTATTCAGCTGTTACATAGGACACTCTGCAAGGCACTGGAAAAAAACAATAATATGAATTAATAATAATTCCACAACAAATTGGTGGGTATTTAGCCCAGGCCTAAGCCTACATAACCGAACCGCCCTGGAGCCCACCTACCCCACCCCACAACCTGACCAGGATAAGTGGGTAGAGGATGGATGGATGGATGGAAGGAAGGAAGGAAGGGTTATATTTAAAAAATATATATTAGTTCAAAGAGACGCATGATACATACCGTCTTTCATCTCTTATGTTTATAAAATATGGTACGGTATGTAAGAATATAGTTCAAATATAGTTTGTTCATCACATCAAGGAGAAAAGTGACATTTAACAATACATTATCTTTGCTACAGAGCGCAGGATCTCACATACCCATGGACGATCAACACTTGGGCCATATCTCACCATTTGTACAACCAAACTCCCACCTGCTTTGTAAAGGATGTAATTTCTATGAACTGTCTAAAAAAAAATATTATGGAATGTTAGCAGTTGCCCAGATGAGACTAAACGGCAGTTAGATTATGCAAAACAAAACACTTTATCGGCGTGAGAGTGACCCAGTGAGAAGCCCTGTGATCTCGCTAATCATATCAGCGGCTTCCCTTTGAAGGAGGGAGCCAGTGCGGGAAAGGCAGCTCTGGGTAATGCTGAGATATTTCATTATGCATCTAAGCCCATTGCACTGCCACACAGAGAGGAATGACGCCAGTTAGTTACTTTGTTCAAGCTGAGGAGTCTGAAATGTCAACAGAAACTTTTCAGAGAGTGACACGAGTGTGAGTCACTCAGGGAAAACTGCTGGGGATTTAGCCTGCGTTTGTGACGGTTAATTCGTTTTGACAGTTAGAAATGTTAAATCCTTCAGGGCTCAGCACACAGTCCCAGCTAAGTAGGTTAAATAAAACAGCATGTGATCAGTTTCAGACTCTGTATGTTCTGTTAATCAGATTTAATATATGCCGCTGTACTTTCAACACTTTTGGTCAAAATGGACAATATGCTGCATTTCTATCCAACATAAACAGCCAGGCTAACAATTCACATGTAATGTCTGTTGTCTGAATACACAGATCTTTGAGAAATTATTGGTTGTGGAAATGAAATTTCTTTTCATTTTTTAAAACTGTTTTTCATATGAAGGTTAGGGAAACACAATCGGCACACTGTCTGTCTTGTGAATTTACACCTTTTTCCCTAAAATTTCAGATACATAAATCCTTGGAAATGGATGAAACAACGTTATGATTTTTACCTTATTACTATAATCAGGCACATTTTCTAACATGGTGCGTCTTTACATTACAACTGAATGTTCATCACATTTATTTCGTTTTCACAAAGGAATATAGCCTATGTTTTATTTTTCACACAGATAACAACAAAACCTTCTTGTGTAAACTTACAGGTAGGCGGCAATTTGGAATATTAATGTCTCAATCTTGTGAATGATCCCGCGATTAAGTTTCATCAGGACAGCAAACAGCTGTTGACCCTGTGTTATTAACATCCAACACGCAATCTGTTAATTAATCAGTAGATGATACGATCAGATGTGACGCAGGGCTGGGGGCCACCACAAATATAATGATATAATACATAATATAATGTGGTAAAAGACAGCAGCCTTGTTTTACAGGCAATTGATTATGATGTGCAAAATTTTGTTTTGAAATACAAGAAAAACATTTCCAAAGGCTGATATAATAATTGCTTCCTGCAATACATTTTTCGACTAATTTCAGAAGTATTAAAAGACCATCAGTCACTATGTTACTGGCTCAGACGTGTACTAATTATTATGGAGATTAACAGTTGTTTTGCGATAGAGGCGTTTGAGATCGTGTGTTACGAATGAGAAGCTGAGCATCTCACCAGCCCCATCCACTCATTTTCTGAAACCAATTGTCCGAATTAAAGGTTGTGGGGGTCAGGAACCTATGGACAAAAGGCAGGGAAATAACCTAGGATGATATGCTGACCCATGTTAGGATACACTCACATATGGGTAATTCAGTAACTCCGAATAATTTCAGCATATTTTTGTACTGGGGGTGGACCCCACAATGACACAGGGGTGAAAGGGGGCAAAAACATCACAGGTTTTGCTGAGTTTCTTGTTGCCGTGGTGAACAAACACCAGTGTCACAACGCCAGTCGCCCAATTAGACCTGACCAGACTGATTAGTAAGTTCAGCGTAGGTCAGCCTTTGTCTCTGGTTGATTAGCCATTTGCTTGGGACACAAAGGGCTCGCCATTCGTCCGTTTCAAATTATGTATTTATTTTAAGTTCTAGCAGCACCTGTATCCAAATGTGACAAAGATATTAGCTATTTTAGGACAGATAACCTGTGGTCACGCATCATCTTTCCGGGGCAACGGACAGTGGGAAATCTGCAGGAATCAGTAGGATGGTAACATCTAACAAAAGGAGACCAGGGTTGGCCTGAAGTGGGGTTCAGCTCTCCAAACATGGCTCTTTGAAATTTGTAGGGATATCTGGGTTTATAGAAAGACAAATGAAAATATTCCTCATCATTTAGACGACAGTTGATCGACTGAAATGACATATTTTCAGACCAGTTTCCATGTGGCACGACTGGAAACTTTCTCTACCTCAAAAACAAAGACTGTGTCTGGTGTTAATCGGAATTCAGCATTACCCCCGACTGCAGTTTTGAATGATGTGCTGCCTGGTAATTAGAAGTTAAAAATTTCCCTCGAGAAGCACACTGTATGTCACCAGGACACTCAACATAAAATCATCATTTACAGTCAGAGGTAGATGTTCTAGGAGAACTTCTCTGCATCAGTCAACGCATATTACATATATCTGTTCAAATAATAAGTAAAAATGCTGTTCAATGCATAAAAATTCGGTTGTAGTTTTTCTGATACATTGACACATTTCTACTTCACCTAAATTTTGCATCTTGAGCATGTGATGGTGAGGTTAATAAATAAATGCAATTTTTCAAACACATGTGTATGTGACCTACAACCAGAGGCTGAGTCAGGTGGCTTTGCCTTCCGTAGAGGAAAACTCTCTCCATGAGGAATACGGCAAGCCTGCACATTTTGGGCCAGGGCTGATTCCAGTGGATCCTACGGTGAAAAAGCAACTGAAAGTAAAGCAGCGTTTGTAATTATATTATGCACTACTTGCATGAACACTTCAAGTTCAGATGGTGCCATTGTTTCTGGTCTTACTTGTTTATATGTAGTTGTGGCCTTAAGTGTTTTACATTTAGAGGGAAAGAAACAGAGAGAAAGAAGAAAGAGAATATATATATGGGTTTCACCATAGGTTATGATCTGACTGTACATCTTGCATGTGACTAATAAAACCCTTGAATCCTTGAAAATAAATACTTGAATACCAAAGTTCAAGTTCCATAGAACTTACTGATGCTAACGAGTCTGGTCACAAATCTCTGCTAGCTGTCTTTTTGTTTCAAATAACCAGTAAAATTGACATAGCAGCCCTAACAATGACGTCACCAAACCCGCTGGGCCGTTTTCCTAAGAGGCCTCTCACAAACACTGCGGCTGTTTACGGCTAAAATCTGCACCCACACAGACAATAGCTCTCAAACATAAACAGCAGCCTTATTTTTGCATTTCACAATTTGCTCATACAAGTTTTATGGTTAGTTGTAGATTTACTCATTTTTTGTTACTCAATTTCTGATTTAACACTTCATTTAACAATGTGGCAGGTAAAAAATCAGAACACTGAAATACTCTAACCTGGAATAGTTTAGTGACCGTGTCAAAGTGATCAATTCTCCAAAAATTAAAGATGACAAAGTTCTTCAAAATACAGAATGCAGTTTCAGTACCTAATCATAGCATCAATAAGAACATAAGAACTATACAAACAAGAGGAGGACATTCGGCCCATCAAGCTCGCTTCGGGAGAACTTAACTAATAGCTCAGAATTGTTAAAATCTTATCTAGCTCTGATTTAAAGGAACCCAAGGATTCAGCTTGCACTACGTTATCATTAAGACTATTTCATACTCTAACTACACGCTGCGTAAAGAAGTGCTTCCTTAAATCCAGTTTGAAATGTCCTCCCGCTAATTTCCACCT
>JABFEA020000119.1:21221947-21246889 GCA_019775915.2 Cyphomyrus plagiostoma | reverse complement strand
CGCTGTTTCCTATCTGTTAACCAGTTATCAATCCAGGTCGCTATAGTTCCTAAAATACCTGTCGCTTTGAGTTTAAGAAGGAGCCTCTTGGAAATCTAAGTAAATGATATCATAGGCCTTCTTATCAATGTAAGGACTACCATTAATGTAATAACTGCTAGTAACATAATCATATTTCCATTCTAAATGTAATAACAATCAATAATATAATAACCAACCAATAATGTATTAACTTAATACATTATGGGCAAAAAGTTATTACATTATTGGTTCAGAAAAAGTATTATATTATTTGCCAGTTAGTTCATTACTGAATCTTATTACATCAAGGACTGAAAAATTCTGACATTATTAGCAGTTATCACATTAATGGTAATTACTATAATGTTGGCTGCTACACTGATTATTTCTTTAAAAATCTGATACTGTACATTACATGTAAAATGAGAATCACAGTTTGAAGAATGGGAAAATGTTGTGAATATACTGTTGCTAAAATCAAGCCGCATTCTGCCACAAAGCGATCGCACGGCAAGACTCACCGCCATTCTGTTTATTGGTGCTACCATCGGTGCTTCAGAAGGAGATAAAAACAGTTGTCTCAACTCAACAAGCAGAATTTACACAGTAGTACACAGTATTTTATAAATTGTTATTAAATTCTGCTGTTCTTAGTACTGTAGAATATCTCACTACTGCTGTAATCCACATCCTTTGTGCAATATTACTGTAAACAAACAAATTCATACAGACACATTTTATAATACTGCTATTCCAGCTTCAATCATTTTGCATGCTTTCTTAAATTAGATAATTTACCCCAAACCCCGTCATTTCCTACTCTTGGTTAAGAGTTAATTAGTTCGACCCAGGATTTGCATAGACCAGTGGTTATGAACTCTGGTTAAGTGAGAACAGCCTTTGTACTGAAAGCGAGGGGAGACTGTCCTTTTAGCAGTCCAGCTGAGGGCTTGGTTAGAGCGCTGTGAACCTGTACACTCCTGCCCACCAAGAACAGGCTTCAAATTCACATGCGACACTATCCACACCACCTGTGCACACTTTGCTTTGGTCTATAAGGGACCTCTGAATTTCCTGAACGCAGTTCACTACCAATACACCAAAACTGAATCATCCTAGTCTCTTTAGATGCTTAAAATTTCCAGTGATGGATTATCAGTAAACCTGGGATTGGATGACACTTTGTTGAGTGCAATGAGAGGAACCCAAAATGGAAATACATGACATTTTCTGCTGGGTTTCCCCAAGCAGCCAAGGCCACTACAAGCCACCCACAGGCTCAGTTCCTTTCAGGACGTCATAGAGCTCCTTGGGCAGGATAACGTAGCTCTCTCTCATTATGGGCTCCCTGCTGGCATCCTGCGACTCCTTCATGGCTTTCATCTTCTCCAGCTGCCTCTCCTGGCGGCGACACTTCTGCTGGACGGTCTTCAGTTTCTTGCGTAGCTTGTCCAGCTGCTCCTCTAACTGCTCCACTCGTTTCTTCTGCTGCATGGTGTCCTCCACGGTGTAGTTGTGGTCGCAGGGGATTGACGTGTTGGGGAGCAGCGCTGGGTTCACCACCACCTGCAGCTGGGGCTGGGACTGCTCAGCCTCTGGGATGGGAAGCACCAGAGGAAAGGACACCTGTGGCACGTCTCGACCGTCCAGAGCTTCTTCCTACCAGATAAAATTGGGGTTCATGTAACTTTGCTATGAGCAATTTGCCGTAAAGTCTGGTGTTTCCATATTTCTAGACATCGTTTATTTGCTACATGACAGCCAATTTTGTAAACGTGTAGATTCGATTTGTGGGGTTGCTGGCACAAAGTGCAAGATCCTTTACCTTTCTCTGTGTCCTGCCAAAGCAGAAGAGTGATGGAACTGCATTCTCTTTCAGAACCCGGTTGTTACACTCCTGTTTGAAGCAGTCTTTTGTAAAATGCTGTGAGCAGATGTTGCTGTACTTTGTTGGCTTGAAGTTGTTCCTTCTCATTGCTGCCACCCATTTTCCACATATATCTGGACGTGCAAGTGGGAATCTATAGTGCGGAAGACTGACCATTACTTAGAGAAAACAAAATACTTACACACCCCCTGTTGGCTGGAGGCCAGCATGCAGTCAATTATATTTTTTATTATCAAATTATCATACCATATTTAACAGGAAAAACATCATGGAGTGTGTAAAGTTACAAGTATTATTACATTAACAAGGAAAACAGGAAGGGCTACGTGAATATTCTATGTGGACGCGGTAATTTTGGCCAGCTACCCACTTCCACTCGGGACCACTCAGAATTGTCTATAATCCAAAGGTCCACTTTACTTTTCATTCATTCTAGCTGTGCCACTTTCTGTTCTAAATCACTATTGCAGTTTAGGGCAGAGATACCAAACTCGGACCGGGAAGGCTGGAGGCGTACTCTCTCACCTTATCGCATTTCACTGCATGTAACGTCATATACTTTGTAATGTAATTCAAATGTGACCTAATTTCAGTGTCATCTCACTTCGCCTTGTGTCACATCATGTCCCTTCGTGTAAATCTAATGTCACCTCACCCAGCCTCATGTAAGCCCCTGTCACCTCACGTCACCCAGCCCAGGGTTTCAAACTCTGCACACATGCTGGCGGCTCCATGGCTCCACGTCGTATGTTTTGCCTTCCTTTCGAAAACGCACGGCGGAACGTCCGGCTGCAGTTCAACTTACTTGTGAAAAGAAATATTTTTGTCCTTATGGTATCTGTTTTTACAGCCATACGCCGAACAAGACTGTACCATGGCTGCAGTAATAACTAAATTATGAACATTCAAATTCGTCCCGTTTATTATGTATTTCTGTTTTTTTTCACGGGGGGATTCTTATCCAGCTTCCAAGATGGCTGCTGCGGCTTCGTTTTTGGTCACATGATAAGCACTTACAATTTCTATTGGTCAATATCAAGGAAGAACCTCCTTATTCCGCCGACGCAAAAACTTTTCTGGGCAAAAAAGTCTACACTAGTAGACTAGAAGGGCGCCTACTAAAGAGGGAGGTAGTGTAGAAAACATACAGGAACTAGAGTTGTAACCGCGGTTACCGCAGACATCCAGGCATGTGGTCGCGAGAGAGTCACATGACTACACCCTGTAACATTAAAAGCATGGATGAAACTCTCGATATCTTTAATGTAATCATTTTGAGAAAGGAGAATGTGAGACTTCAATATACTTTTACACATTATATGTGAAAATCTGCTGCACATATTTATAAAGAAGTACGAATGAGACACGGGAATTTATACTTTAATATAATACGCATAGAAATGCAAATAATCAGGTTCTGTCTCCTACGTAACTTGTGCCGTAGTAAGAAATGGATGATCATTGTGTGGGTTGGATTTTAGGATTGCACTGGATGCTCCTTCCAAAGTGCAAAGCGTCTCAGACAGTGTGTTATAAGGATATTCCTGTACCAGTGATGCTACTGAACTGGTGATGCAACGACGTCCTCGTTGAAATGTAATATATTTATTTCTATATGTCCCCATGCTAATCGGAATATTTAGGAATTAACAGATCACCAAATACACTTCCGTATGATCTTTAGGTGTCTAAATTCATTCATTTCGAACATGAACAAATAAATAATGAGTGAAATAATACATTTTGGAAATACACTGTCAAGACTGCCAATACGGTTTCCCTCTTGTGCCTTAATTGCCAATTACTCTGCTCAAAATTTCCTCATGTGTTGCATCCATTGACTTTCGGCTAACGTGTGATTTTCAATTCGAGACAAGCTTGCACACTCGTTTAAGAGTTTTATTACCTTTTAAATATATTCTATATGATTTGCAAAATGCTCCTTTATGCAGATAATCGTAGGCTTATAGTGGGATAATATAAATTTGCTGTAAGATCTCTTGCATGTGGGTAAGAGTCTGTATAAGAGTGAGTGTCACGCCGGATCCGTGAGAGTTGGAAATGCTGATTATCTGTGTTTTCCTCTTTATATGCTATTTATATTATCTGCTGCATTGCTCCATTTATTGTCTTAGTCTGCCCCTTTGGCGTGCCCCTTGATAGGCTCGCAGTTTCACTCCTTGTGTCTATTCTGTGCCATGTTCATTAAATCCGATATACTCGCACCTGATCCCTGCCTCCTTTCACCCATGCCTGACAGTTTGTGACATATCCATTAATCTTCTAATTGTCAGGGTTCTTCTGTCTTATTATCCTCGCCAGGGTCAAGCCTGGAACCTGCCCTATGCAGGCAGCATATAGGACTCAATATTGCAGTTCACCCTGGATGGGATGTGCTTCGGCGGACAGATACATATACTTCCAGCAATTAAAAAACATCTAAAAGACATTAGCCAAACGGTCTCTTTTTTAATTACATAAACTATTCATTTATAATACACAACTCATTCATCATTAGGAATGGATTAATGCGCTGGAAAGCATTTATGTAGGCCTAAATATGTCCAAATGTTTCGTGAACAATTATCTGACCTGACAGAGTTGTTAAACCTACTTATACATTTATATTCATCCTGAGTATGATTTGTAAAATGTTGGATTGCGTATAGCGTAAATACTAGGCATACACATGCATTCCATCAACACGGCTAACAAAATACATCTTATATTATGCAGCTAGTTAGTTTAAACTTCTCCCTCTCAGAGTAATGAGAAACTGAATGTGCTGAGTGAAAGATATCTGTATTTTTCTTCGTAAGGTATTTTGTGTCAGCCTTACATATAACCTTAACAGCCTTAAAGTTAAAATTATCGATTAAATTAATGATTCAATATTCGTTCAAAGGAGAATTGTCATACGTGCGTGTCTGTAAAATTAGTATCATGGATCTTAAATAAAGATTCGGTTGATTTCCCGTACGATGTCTGGTCATTTTAATAGGTGCTCTCTCTTTTAGTAGGTGTCTCAGAGCGGAATTCCCAGCAATTCCGCGATCAGGATTGGCGCTAAATGAACTTTCACTTTCGCAATGACCCAGGTTCATTCCATGTTTTACTGGAAGTCCTGCTCTTTACAGAAAGCACCAAAACTCACTGTGGGTGTAATTACACTGTTTATGCGTCAGTGGTAACCTTCCCTTCTGCAATACAGTTAGCCACAGGTCGTATTCGTTTCGTTTTCTCTGTCCTTGCGTGTTTATTCAGTTGATTCCGGGTGTAGATGAAATAATTAAGGCCGGCAATTATTACACATTTCCAACCTCAGCTTCTCCCGTGTTTAACTAGTTCTGAATGTTTTATTCTTCGCTCCTGGTTGCGTACGTAGTAGCCTACTTAGTTTGTAACTTCTGAGAATACCATAAGGATTTTTTTTATTATCAATAGATATTATTAAACGTAACTCCCGTTCCAAATACTTTTTACATAATCTTCTAGAGCACAGTGAAGAACAAGGAATACGTACAAAACTAAAATGGATTCTAAACAATATTCCCCGTCATCTATGACGACTCCTTTGTAAGGATGATTTAAAAAGGTCGGGGAGTTCAGCATTGATCTTCAACTACCATTGGTCATATGCGGTCATTACACTACTGGGGACGAAAATGCCGACGGTTTGGAGGAAATTCCTCAAAGTAACTTTTTAACAAGGTTGAATGCCAAATGATTGCCACTCGGTCACAAATTACAGTAAAGCAAGAAGTGGTATAGGGGAAACCCGTTTCTCACGAGGAGAAAAGACAAAAAGTCTGTGTCTCTGTGTACAGGTCCATGGTCAGTGACCAGGGCACAGCCAACAATGAACAATCGCCTTTCCAGTTTCATCCTGATTTGTTGATTGTTGGGCCGCTTGTAGTCACCATTTCACTTGAATTCCAGGAGCAAGCACATTCTAGCTGAAAAGCCAGGACAAATTCGAACCCCCAACCCAGTAGCTATGAAGCCTTGTGCATTTGTAACATTAACACACAGCAGAATCTGATTTTACCATCATAGTTAGCACCACAGGGATGAAGTCCTCTCTGAAATGGTTTCCCTACAGCCTACCTTAGCTGTTCGAAAGCTTGAAATTCATAAACAGAAAATGAAATACACCTGGAAATTCTTCACTGTAGTTACGGCTAAGCAGCATTATTTACATTGTGTTAAAATATATTTAAATACTACTTATAACAGGTAAACAGACACTGGAGAGAATCCCATCCGTTCATCCATCTTCCATAACCGCTTATTCAGTACAAGGTTACAAGGTGAATACGGTATCTATCGTTTGTAGGAGGATTAAGGTATTATACGAAAATATGACCATATTTCCAGGAATGTGCTGGTGTGTGTCTGTCTGTGTGTGTGTGTGTGTGTGTGTGTGTGTGTATGTGCGTGTGTGTGTGAGAGACCTCTGAGGTATTTCCCTACCTAGTGTCTTTGATGCCCCCCCCACTAATCCTGTACATGATAAACAGCAGGAGGGGTAGATGGATGGATGGATGAAAATGCAGCCTTAATGGTCACAAAATTTTTCATAATATCACCCAATCATGAATTTACAAATTCAAATTACAGATAAACTCAAACAATATAAATGAAAACATCACCCCCCTTGACCATTAGCAAGAACAATAATAAAATGCTTCTTGTATTTCATAGATCAATATACTGTTGCAACGGATGCAGATAAACACGGGGGCAAAAATTCTCTCATGCTTTGTTTGACTTATTATTTTTCTGTAAAAAAAAAAAAAATACATAGTGCAATGCTTTAAAGAAATATTGAAAAAATACATTAAATATGTATTTTGCACAGACAACACAACATGTTGTGTTGAGTTTTGCGTAAACTGCTATAAAATATAATTTTGAATAAAAACCCTCACAATTACAAACCAAAATTGGCCCAGTTTCTTATAACCATCTTAATATTACGTCGTTCGTAAGTTCCATCTTTTAACATAGAACTCAGAAATGACACCAAGAAGGTTCCGGGAACCTGGGCCCTACCTACTTGAGTTGCACCTGTCTGTCTAGCAGTGAAAACTGTTATTTTGAACTATACTCTTCCATAACGTGTGGCTTGAGTCAGCACAGCTTGGAAACACTGCTTATAAAGTCATTAGGAACCATCGGGAGAAAATGTATTTCATTCAAAATTAATACCTTATGCAGTTCAAGAAAAATATATATATATTAATACATAATTTAAAGATTTACTTTAACTATTGAATATCATATTAAGTTTGTCTGTATTTTCCTAGAAAAAAATTTCTAATTTATCTGATAAATGTATATGTACTTTTGCACTGTACATATACGTACATGATTCATCATTAAGAGACGTTATTTAAATTAGACACTGATATGTAGTAAATATATAAGCCTGATATAATCAGACACACACATGCATAAGCCACTCCAAAAAGATAGCAAACAAGTAGAACATTTCAGAAAGAGATGTGACTCAGTCCAGCAAGTGGGTTGCATTTCCCATTTCACAAGATGTCTGCTGACTGTGACTTCACTGGAGTTCAGTGGAATTCGTAGTGAGATGCTTTTGGGAAACTGCCCCCCTGTGCCCTTAATCACATCACTCAGCTAAGGTCATTTACTCTGTAAATCTAGCAACTCTTTACTTAAATTTAAAACAAGTCACACTTGAAGTCTGCAGCACATTTGGGACACTAAATGTTCATGATACGTTGGACCTACAACATCAATTGTCACAAAGTCAGGTGCTAAAAGTCTGCGCAGTTTAAAAAATCTGTTTTAATATTCAAGTAAAGCCTTGAAGTATACATACTGATAACTTATCAAGACTTATTAAACCTTCACCGTTTTCCTCTAATTTTCCTCCTTCTTCTGACTACTCAAGATCAGACAAGTACTGACAGAAGTAAAATTCCCAGGAAGCCAAGCATCTTTCCAGTACGTTCCGTTCTGGGGCGTTGTTAGTATCCAGAGTGCAGAGATTCCTTTTGCCTGGAATCTTTGTGTCTTTCTGCCCATGTTCCAGTGTCAGTTTCACTTTTAAAATCTGCAGTGGATGTTTTCCCTTTTGTTACTGTCTGTAGTGGAGAGACAGTATCTGCCCAAAGCACCTAAAAAATAAGACAGCGAATGTGTGACACACTCCGCTCCTCAGGCATGTGCCAGGCCAGGCAAGGCAGGCCTCTTCCCAGACACTCAAAATCATTAGTTATGTAGTAAATTCACCATGCCGTTATTCAAAGGGCTCAGGTCCCTCCTCGCTTAGCCACCACGATCTGGCATCCACTGTTGACGTGACTCGTCACCTTCTCCTTCAGCTGTGCCACCTGGTCCCTCAGAACACTCGCAGCGGACGCCAGGTCAAAGTTCTGGGTCTTAAGTGCCTTCACTCTCTCTTCAAGGCGTGAGATCCTTTCCAGTTTGCGCTTCCGGCATTTGGAGGCAGCTATGCGATTGCGGATCCTCTTTCTCTCTGCCTTGATCCGCTCCTGGGACTCCATATCTATGGGCGAAAGCGATTTTGGGGAGCTGGTAGATTCTGCCAGTGGGTGGGGCATCTCAGGAACTATTTGCACTGCATCCAGGCCCCGTCTCTGGGAGTGGGACCCTTGGCCTTGTCCACTGTGACCTGAGCAGTGACCGGCAGTTGCAAACGGCAGTTGGCTACCTAGATACGATGCAGAACCTGTAATCTGGGTGGGACTGTAGCTGTTCATATTAGTGTATGTCAGCAATTCACCAGTGGACATTATGTTTCTGTGGTAGGAGGCCTGAATGGCAGAGGATGGAGAAATGGACGCCCCAACAAGTTGATTCTGCTTATTTAGATCAGCCAAAGCCCGGTCAAATCCATCTGTGAAGCCATCTTGTTCATTGGTGACTTGGTTCCTGTAGAGAAAGGTGTTTCCTGCGCAGTTGGGGCCTGGATTGGCTGTAATCAGCCCTTGGTTGGACTGGATCATCAGCTGCTCTAAATCTGGGGACTGCAATTTCAGGAGGTTCATGTCAGACGCAGCTATTATCGAGCTGCTTGTGTTATTAATTCCAGTGCTGTTAGCATTGAGGTTACTGCTGTTTGCTGGCAGACCCTGCATAAGTTTCAGTTCAGACGTGCTTCCTAGCATATCAGGATAATTCTGAGCAATCATATTCTTTTTTCCCATCATCTTCTGGCTTTGGTACCCTTCAAAATCTGACACCTGTCCAAAATTTGGGATGCTTGGATTGTCATCATGGTAAAAAGCAGTTTCCATCTTATTTGTCATTGGCAGTGTAATCTCCCTTACAAGACTGGCATATATATATCAGAGGTTTGTCATTACAAAGGCATTTTAGGGATCCAGACGATGAGATTCCAGGAGAGTTCAGAACATTACCCTGTGGACACACACATATATACGTATATATCGCTGAGCAAAATAGAAACATTATAAACAGGTAAAATGACGCCCTTTTGAAATGAGTTGCAAATTTCAAAGACAGTCCGCTTTATTAAGAAACAAGTTTCAAAAGGACTCCAGAGTCGCCTTTATTGTAATATTTACTCACACGCCTCCGTTTTACGCTAACAATGAGTCACAATTCCAGTTTTTCATTACCAATTTGCTGCGTTATAAGCCTACGGTAATAACAGCGTACTTTCTAAAGAAAAAAACGGACCAGTGTTAACACGCACGATTTGTTAACACAGCTAGCAGTTAAACACAGCTAGTTAAAAAATTATACTCCGTGAAAATGTTAGTAATCCACGTGTTAGCGATTGCTGTGATTACTGCTTTATGTGTCACTGTCCTGCTACATTTTAAAGATGATACGTATAAAACAAAACATACACACTTGACACATACTTACATTAAACTCCGATGGCACGCAGGCAGGTTTCTGCTGAAGCAGATGGTACTTGGTCTTCACTTCTTGGTCTTTAGGATGTTCTTCATGTGAAAGGTCCTGTAATTCCCTGACTACACAGCCGCGTTATGGCTTCTAATAATACCCATCCTTTTTAAAACCAATTTCCCGAATATTCTCCTAATCCATATTACACGAATATGAGTTTACCGAAGGGATTCGAAGTCTAAAGGGACGTTGAAACGGTCGGATTGGCGATCTACCCGCTGTTTCGTGTGCGTAAGGCAGAGCCGTCCGCTCCCCTGCTTCGCCGCGCTGTTATCTGCTGCTGCCGGGGTTGCGGGGCTTTCTGCTGCTCCACTTAACTAATAACACCCGCCCCTTTACTTCCCCTAGTTTCTCTACCGGCGGTCACACATCTGCTGACACTTCGCGGCGAAACCTGCTTTAAGACGTCTCCTTCCAGCGGCCACACACCTTCCATCGTCTATTATGCTGACACCTGTTATTGTAAAGAGTCAATTTCCAGGACAGGCGGATACACGGCACCGTTTAGCTAGGGACACAGTGCCATCATGCGATGTCATGAGTCGCCGAGGCGTATATATAAACTTACTAAACGTACTCACTTTTACTGTGTCTTCTGTGCGATTTACGCGGTAAAAGATCACCGTGGTCCTGCCGGTAATCCCAGGAAGGACATAGAAAAATCTAAAATAATAACTTAAACGTATTAGAAACATGCAGAACATAAACGGAAAAACGGGGGGGAAATATTTTTACCACTATTTAGTTTGATCTAGTTCTCCAAAATGTAATCATTGACATTTGTACTTTTACTGATTTCGGTTTTCTTTTTAAAGGAAACGACTGTCATATTTCCGACATGCCAACACGCTCGGCACTGACAGTGTTTGTAACCTTCGGTCATAGTGATGTTTTCAGCAATATTCTGCTTAAAGTACTTACCGTTGAAGGGGCATAGTTAGAAATTCTGGGCCCCCTGACAAAATGTACTTCACGGTAGATATCGCCAGCCGGGCCCCTGAACTTCTATTTCCGGGCCGCTATAATGTTCTGGCCCCCGTGAATCTGCCAGGGTCAGTGTTCCTGCTCTTCCGACTGCCCTGAGTCCGAACTGACAACTCAAAAAGAGATAAGAATGGGGGGTCACTGCTATACGCCATGTCTGTGGCATGTTGTTTTATAGTCTCTTGCCGACTGAATTATCCATACAAACTTTATCAGATTAATTCTTGAATAGTTCATTTGTTAAGGGATTATTAATTGGTCAATACATAGCAAGTATAATAGTTTCTGTGCGTAAGAAGCGTAAGTAAGGAAGTAATAAAGTAAGGAGCCAGTCAGATTGTGAAGACCCAGGCCAGTGATCATCGACAGTGGTGTAGGATTTAAAGAGGAGTCCACTGGTTTATGGGGAATAGATATGGGGAAATGGAAATTGGCCTGGGACAGAGGCAGCAGACTATAATTAGCAGTAATGCTAGAGGCAGTACCACAACATGTGGTTTAACAAATACCTTCCTCTGCAGCCTGTCAGTGCAAACGACATCTCAGAGAACCCGGAGCAAATCAAGATTTGTGTTCAATTTGTGTAAAATATTTGATTTTCATACAGTGACTTTAATTTTTATTACTTAAGTTATGGTATAGTTTAGTGTATAGTATCCACAAAATGCGCACGTGGGCAGCAGTATAATACAGTATGTGAGATTACGATTCAATCATAGAAAAAAATACTATAAAATACATTATAAAGATTATTGCAACCCAGTCCATAGCGCAGGGTTTCAGCTTTCAGCAGCACAATCAGTGGTGAGGACTTAGCGAAAGTCCGACTGTGCATTCTGTGATTGGAATAAACTTAAAGACCCGCTGTGGCGCAGCATTTCAAAAAGTCATGTTTTGTGATCTACAAAATACAAACACAAAAACACAAGACAGAAAACGGTTCGCACGCTACAGAGTTGTATAGCTGTTACTAAATGAAACAAGATAAAAGCTGCCTTAGATTCGCAGAACAGCCTGCCAGCGCTATTTAGTGGTCTGGTATGCATTAGGGAAGCAAGCACACGAGCGCGCGCATATTGTTTTGCGCTACTTTGGCCTGTAGAGGGCGCCATTGCCACAACTTCTGGAGAGGCTGCTTTTGAAGTTGTTTGGATCAGGGGTGATGAAACGTTTTATTTGCCATTTGCACAAGCAAGTACAGGTACATTGGAATGCTTCAAAATATACACACTTAAAGAGGTGAGAGTGAAGGTACAGCTCAGGGCACTGTGTCAGCAATTTTTATGACGTGTCTGGAGCATTTATCAACTGAGATGTGACCGTTTTGCTGAGGATGAGATTTGAACCCACAACCTTCAGAGGGATACCTAGCTGTGCCACATTCCTCCCTACACAGTGTTTTTGGACACACCATCATGGTTAAAATTGAAAAGGCAAATCGCTAAATGATTCAAATTGCTAAATGATTTAAATCACTAAATGATTCAATAAAACCGACTACTCAAGAATTTTATGCGTATTTGTGGTATTTTTATTTAAGGCAACTATCTAAATTTCTATTTAATATATATTTGGGATACTGGTGAAGTGGTCACAATATATCTAGAAAATAAATGCAAGAAAGAGGTTATTAATAAAGTTGAAATGGAAAGATAAATCATCTGAAAGCTTTCACAGAAACACATAACCCTAATTACAAGATCCAACAAGGCTTACACTAACACCTAAGGTTTCCAATTATCTGACTGCTCCATAATCTGATAAATTAGATTTTGCGCTCAAATCTCTAATCGTGTTATTGTCCTGAAGGTGACCCTAATTACCATGTCGCTACTAAAACATCAACTCGATTAATTATCAGTTTTGCTTATTTCTCTTTTCAGGTGTTTATATTATTATTATTAGATTAATTCTGACCAGTGCTTTATGCTGCTATTATGACAGCAAAACTGCAAATTTCATTCTCCTTTGTAAAACTATTCCCTTAAATTACGTAAATGTTCTAAAAATGTTTCTTTCTTTTTTTTTTAGATGATATGTACAATTTAGTACTAGGCTTCTAAATGATGAGATACATTTAATGGATTACTGTATTGGACTTGATCTGGTATTAAGAGACAGTAGGTTAAAAAACACAACAAGCCGGTCTTAATCCACCATGGTGAATTTCATCACCGCACAGGAATCTTGCTGCGGCTTTTTCTGTAATGCATTGTGCTTAGATGGGAGCAGCAAAGCAGACAAACGACACCACTGCCGCCCACAGGACATCCACTCCTTTCCTTGGAAAAACACGACAGGCCTGAGAGTGACAGTGAAGGCTTCCTGGACACAACGTTTCCACCATGACCGAGAAGACCAGCCCACCTGTGCACGTGCAGATCCTGTCACTAGTAGCTATGGTGTGTTTTGGGCTCTATTGTATCGCTAAGGGAGCCTCGTTTGGTTTCTTCAGCTGGTGGTTGATCCTTGGCGGCTCCTGTATAGTGGCGGCGGCCTTTACCTCCTTCCGCGTGTATGAGGTATGCAGAGACACGTCTCAGAGGGAGCCCTCCGTGGGACTGGAGAACCAGCTAAGGTGAAGGACATCATAGAGGCTTCCAACCTGCTTGTGGGGGCTTCTTATGGAATTGGCGAGACGCCGCTTTCAAAATGAAACATTCCAAATGAGAGTTCAGTCATCTCATCTGGGTTTAGAAATAATTTGTAGGATATATTTAGCAAGATAAAATTCTGGTAAAAGAATCCAATTGTACCTTTTTCAATGACTTGTGTGAGTATTTGTGCACATTGTTGAAAAAAAAGTATATTGAATTATTGTTTCTTTGCCCAAATACCCTAAATGTTAAATGTGTCAGCTTTTGAACAGAAAACAGAGCAGGATGACATAATCCAATTTAAGTTACTTTTTCAACCTACTGTGTCAATTTTAATTTATGTTTGAATCTTTATACCTGATTTAATGATGACCATTATCTTGTGACTTGTCACAAAATATATTAAATTTCCCCTATTTAACTATATTCTATAACTATATTCTTGCCTATATCTATCTGAAGTTGGTGGCACCAAAACCCCTGTGTCACTTTCTCGTCGTCAGTTTTAGCGTCATGGTGAAGCAGGGGCACTGAGCCAGCTCTGTGGCACCTGACAAGCTACCCGCCACATCGTCGTTTTATCCTGTGAGAAATTAAAGATCTATCTGTTGGCCAAATTTAATAATACCTTGTGCTTCACTGCAGAAAATGACCGATGGTCGACCGATAGCTGTGCCTTTAGCTAACTTTGAATATTGATAACGTCGAAATGTAGGGCAGAAATTTCAACTTAACCGACATATCACGCATCTCTGTGTAATGTTTGTTCCATCTTTATAAAGACGATGTGTGACGTGAAACAATAATACCGAAAGAAATATGTTACTCAAGAATTGTGAGTGAAAATCGTAATCTTTATTCGAAAGTGGAAAAAAAATGTGATTCATATTTTACCCAGAACCGTGACACCCTAACTCCTCATTTTAGGTTTCTGTTTCAGACATAATGAAAAAAAAGTCAACTGCATAGAAATTCTAAAAGCCAGGAGTACGCCCAGTGCGCACAGGCACACAGCTGAAGGCATGCTTGATAAAGGCCATTGATGGTAATATGCACCCACCATAGGTCACAAAACACTAGGGTGCTGGACCAATCCACAGACTATGGTGATGAAACAACGACTATTCCTACAGAAATAAGACTGGAGGGATTGTTTTGAAAGAACCACATTTACACAGCACACATCATAAAGATTTTATTTACAACAAGGTGATTCTGGTCAATTCCATCACTGAGAACCAGAATTTCACCCTCAGCAACGTGCCAAACAAACATGAGCACCGCATATAAAATCAGGGAATAAAGCTTGATTGTGTCTTTCATGTTAGTCCATCAATTGAAATACACAACGTGTGTAAAACAGTAGTCTATAATTTCCCAAATAGGGATTACTAAAACTGTGTACAGCATGTTATGTCTATGCATATTTTGCTGAAATGCTAACAGTGCATTAAACGTCTTAGGGATATTTTACTAAAACTGCATACAGCACGTTACACATCTTATGTATTTAATTTAATTTCATTTTTTTTTTTTTTTTTACCAAAAACGCGTACAGCGTGTTACACATCTTATGGACATTTTAAAGAACAAACCGAAAGTATCATCCTGCTTCTTCTGCAGAACAATCAATCCCGGCATAGGTGAACTTCTCATACAATGTGGTGTTCACATAGGTCTGAAAAAAAGATGCATAGCTTTCTTACTGGACACGTGAAATTTGTAGAGCTGCTCAAATGCATTATTATATACACAATTGGGGGGGGGGGGGGGGCGCAAACGTCTCTGGCTTTCTGTGGAGGTTTACCTTTCTCTCTTCAAGCATCCTGCTCAGAGATACCAGAATCTGGGCAAAGGAGGGCCTCTCGTAAGGTTTCTCTCTCCAGCACTGCCTCATTAGGTCATATCTGAGCCGGAAGACGGGGTTTCACTCTTATTACACAGCATCACACTCACCTCATAAATGAGCATCTACTCAATGCTTAGCAGAAGCCTGCACGCCTTAACCAGGCCCATAGCTATTGATTGGTTTGGTCTCTCTCTGTAGATTTGGCTACGTGTCCAGGGGATTCAAACCCGTGAGTTTAATACACGGCTACAGGCCCGGCCTTCACTGTAAAACGTTATGAGTATTATTTGAAGCGTTTTTTCTGAATCCCCCGTGCAGTGACACCTCATCCAGTGCATGTGACGGTGACCTTACACTTCGTCATCGCAGTTGAGGGGTTTCTCCAGCCTGTAACCTTGGGGGAGCTTCTCATACAGCTCGGCACAGCTCATCCCACAGTACGGCGTACCTCCTGGCGTGGCGGCAAGCAGTCTGAGAATCCCCACCCACATCACAACACATCAGCGAACGGTGCGTAAGCAAAGCTGATACAGACCTAAGCTGACAACCTCCCAGAGGAACACGCCATAGGACCACCTGCGGGTGAAAGAAAGAGAGACCGCCGTGAGCCGGGTCCGGCCGCGCCCCCGGGAGGCGTCGGCGGCCGGCTGCACATGCTCACACGTCGCTGTTTGTGGTGTAGACGCTGTAGTTTAAGGACTCGATCGCCATCCACCTCACAGGCAGGCGCCCCTGTGAAAAACGCCCAACAGGAATGAGGAAAACCAGTCCAGAGCACTGGAAACCATGAACGTGCAGACCCAGCGGAAGGCCGGAGAATCTAACCCCGTCCCCCGAGGCTGGCTTTGCCGTGACACGTGAATGTGAATCTGCAGTGCTGGCCATACCATGGTCTTCTTCACATACACCTCCTGACCTCGGGAGAGTCCAAAGTCTGCTATCTTTGCCACAAAATTTTCCCCCATTAGGATGTTTCTGGCTGCGAGATCTCTGTGGATGAACTAAAAATGGACCCGCGTAAACATCAGGGTCCAACGGGCAGGTCGCCGCAGAATGACGGGCAGGCACATGTAGTGTAGCTCATAAGCGCATTAGCACATCAGCAGCTGTGAGAGACAGCGAGGCGGCGCCCTGGGTGAGCGCCATGCTCACCTGCTTCTGGCTCAGGTAGTCCATGCCTCGCGCCACGTCCGCGGCGAAGTGCAACAGCTGCTGCGAGGACAGGGTGGAGGCGGTGCCGTTGGCGATGGCAAAGGCCGGGTCTGTCTCCAACACCCGGCTTTTCCGCAGGAAGTCCAGCAGGTTCCCGTGAGGAGCGTATTCAATGGCCAGGTACAGATAACCTTCACCGTCAAAGCATGTCAAAGTCAACTTAGACTGATGCACAGGGAGTGAGTCATTATATGACAAGGTCGTACATTATTGCAAAGGTATTATATTAAAAGTCATTTCAACGCCTAGGGTGACACAGCGGGAAGCACTGATGCCTGACCTTCAGGAATGGGTGTTTTAGAATCCCCCCTGAAATCCACAAACATCTGCCTAAGTGAACTGGAAAGGTGAACTAAGTTCCCATTGTAATGGACTGGCATTCCAGTCAAGGTATCCCCTTCACTGTGCCTCATGCTTCCTGGGATGGGTGCCAGACACCATCTCATACTAGATTAGTGGTTGGCAGATAAAAGGATGGATTTCAAAGCCTATGAGCAAAGCATGGGGTTAGACCAGGGGTCTCCAGCTCCAGTCCTGGAGAGCTACTATCCAGTCGATTTTCAATCCTACCTGGCTTCTGATGAGCCACACCTGATCTCTGGTAAATACCAGAGAACAGGTGTGATTCATCAGAAGCCAAGTGGGACAGAAAACCTACTGGATAGTAGCTCTCCAGGACTGGAGTTGGAGACCCCTGGGTTAGACATTACAGAGTCATTACAGAGTCAGCCCTACCTCTGTGCTCACAAGCACCCAACAAATTGATAATGTTCGGATGGTGGCCAAGCTTGCAAAGCACTTCCAGCTCTCCTGCAAAGTCCCTGTGGTCGTCTTTTGAAGCATATTCTGAGAAATATCAATATGGATAGAAACAAAAAGGATCAGAATGATCTACTGTTGCAACAACATGGAACTTCTCAGTATCTTCTTCACCCGAGATAACTCCTCCTTTAAATAACATTTATAACCCCGTGTTCATTAATTAGCATATGACAGTTGATGATGCACCTTTCATTCTCTTGATTGCAGCGTCCATCCTCAGCCCGTCCTTTTTAATCCGTGCCTTCAACACTTGGCCAAAGTTTCCCTCACCAATGACATCCTGAAACTTAATGTCGTTCCACTGCAGAGCCGGGTAGGGCACAGGCTCTGGCTGTTTCTTAGTCTTCTTGGTCATGATGAGAGACCCGGAGCTGAACTGAACCACGGGCTCCTCTCGCTGAATGGAGGGCAATGGAGATACTGGCATTGGTGCACTGAGAGCCATTTCCAGGAGCTCAGGACATCCATGTCTCTGGGAAAAATGGAAGCTTACCACAATGTTCTGGAAAGCCTGCACCATCCTACGCTGGAAACTGGCTCTCTTCAGCTGTAACACGATACAAAATGCTAACAGTATGGTGATGCAGGTCATCCCAGCAGAGCCCAAGATGGCAAAGAAGAGCATGTTGCTGGCACTGCCAAACACGTAGAGCCCTGGGTGAAGACAAGCAGACCACAGGAATGCTGGTGGGTGTTGTGAAGGTGTGGAATTGAGGGTTAATCTGAGAGCCTGTGTTAACGTGATTATGCCCGCATTTGAATACCATTCGCAACTCACCAGAACCATTTTCCAGTAAGGTCTTGAGTTGGATCGGTGGATTCTTGAGGCTCTCCCCAATATTGTTCTTGACCCAAATGTCCACTAGATATGATGTGTTGGCCTTGAGACCCGTGAACTGGAACTGCAGAGCTGGAAGGTCTTCTACGTTTATCTCTGTCATATGAGAGATAGAAAGCTGTCCGGCCACCTGGAAGCGAATGCTGACCTTACAGATGGAGTTCCCTTCTCTCAAGTTCCATTTTATGGTGGCTGTAGAGTCCGTGATGTTGCATGCCTCAACATCGTAAGGTGGAGGTGGGAGCTCTGGGCAGACAGTCGATACCATTTCAGATTTAAAGCAAATATCTCAAGTATTAAATCACATTAAAGGGGAGATCAAGTGCTCATTGTGTGTGCGATTGTGTACCTGCAGCCCAATGATCCCCTAAGCCTGACAATAAATTTCCCAGCATTCCATGGGGTGATGAAACTATTCAGTACCTTGCGGTGACCATTACTATTAACATACTGCATGTTCTCATAAATATCTAACCAAAGAAAACCTTTTTACAAATTCTGCATCATGTACATTCTGCTGTGATTTAATGAAATACAGACTATGCATCACATTCACGTAAAAGTGCTTCCCTAATGTTTCCTTTGGACTTAGCAGGACATGCTAACCTGCTTCCTGTCTGCTGCAACATGAACCTCACGCTCACCATTGCTGAGGGTCCACGCCGCCACCTGCTGCATCTGGCTGTACCTGCATCTCCCACCTGCCATCACACACACTGTGCACTGATATCTCTGCTTGGGCTTCAGGTGTTCGAGCGGAAGACCAGTGGAGTTCCGCGGTAAATGATACGTTATATTGTTTTCCGGCTCCACGCTCTCATGGCAAACTACTCCATAGGCCCATTCTTCCTTAGTCAGCTCCTCCACCCTGTCCCAAGACAGGTTCAGTGAGGTCTGGCTCTCCGGAACCAGCTTTACTCCAGATGGAAGTGGGAAGTCTGACAACAGAAAATCACGAATGATGCAAACCCCAAATGTTCTCAGGGCAGCTCTGAAATATTTAAAATGTCCCTCCTCCTTCCTGACTGATATGAGCAGGTGAGAAGTCCCTTTGCCGTTTGGTGGAACCACAGGGGATCTGAAAGTCACGTTTCGGTAACTGCAAATGTGCGACGACGTTGAGGTCTGTGCCAGCTGTGCTCCACCACCCCCCCACCCCGGTCCCCTCACCTTTCACGCTGACATTAAAAGGCTTTTCCTGCCTTCCCGAACTCGTTGTCACCTGGCAGAACCAGACCCCATGATCTTGAAATGAAATCTTCTCTACTCTGAACTGGGAAGTGGTTTGGTTGTTTAAGGTTTCACTGTCTATTGCCTAAGTAAGAGAAAAAAAAAAAACAGGTCAGCCCTGAAAGGCATGATGGTTCCGTGGGAGGGAACTGGCCCAGATTCCGGTACACATGAGCACTCACATTTACGACGCTTCCATCTGGTTTGATCAGGATGATGTCCCCATGTAGGGGAGCGGGAGCTCCAGCAGCGGTGCAGTTGGCCGTGTACGTCACCTCCAAGTACAGCTCGGTGTCTCTAGGCCTGCTAACCACAACTGGGGCTTCATCTAGCAGAAGAACACCACGGAAGCCATTAAAATGGTCACAATGTACTGACCAACCATCAGTTGCTCAGCTGCCAGATTTGATTATAGTTAAGTTTAGAGATGTAGTATCAAGTGCTATCAAGAATTCAACATTATAGCAGCCTTCCCGGGTTTCTTGTCTTATGTTCAGCAGAGACACGTTCGTACAGTCACAGGGACCTGCTGTGGCACTTTTTAACATAGCTTGGGACAGGAGTGCCCAAAGTCACCCAGTAAATTGTGCCCCTGAGCTCATACACACACGATATCTTAAGGGGAGAAGAACCAGCTGATTAACGACTAATCAAGGAGAATTTAATTAGCATAACAATCAAAGAACCAGAGCTGTTTCCGGAGACAGACAGTTGACTTTACCCTTGTTCTCGCAGCGAGCCCCGTGTCGTCCAGCACAGACGCAGCCGCGGAAGCGATCGCAGGAGCCGTGGTCCCCGCAGGCACACCGCAGTTTGCAGCCGGCGCCGTAAAACCCGTCAGGACAGGCTGGAAACATGCGGCCAGATCAGCGCCGAGTCGACGTCGCATCGCCGGCGCGTAAATGGAGCGAGGCGGCCTCTCACCTTCGCTGCAGGTCAGGCCTCTCCAGCCTGTGGCACAGGAGCAGCCGTAGGGGTCCTGGAGGCAGAAGACCACCGCACGACAGCTGCTGTCCTCGCAGCTCTCCTTGCAGGTTCTCCCAAACCTGCCGCTTCCACAAACTGCAAAACATCTCTCTTTTTTTAAATCCAGATGATGACTCGACCAAAGTGACATTTCTACGCCCGTAAGGGTTTGGCGTGAGGTATCCCACTAATTATTGCCATACTGAGGGGCAGGAGGACCTTTACCTGTCTGACAGGTGCAGCCTTTGAACCCGGGGGGGCAGATGCAGTGGCCTGTCTCATCATGGCACACACCTCCGTTCTGGCACCGTGGACAAGACTGTGAACAGTCGTGTCCCCACATGCCAGCTGGACACTCTAAACACAAACAGGGGGGGGAGCCGTCTGATCCAGTGTCTGACCAACCTGGTGTGCGTCTAATGACATATGCTCAGGATCGATTGTATGGATTAGAATCAGACCTAGAATTAATTTTATTGGCCCCAGAGTGAAATTCTAGAATGTGTATGATAAGTGAGGACACTGACTTCTTACTATCAGCCTGGTGATAGCAGATGAGGCGTTGGTCCCCGACATGTATCTGGCCGTGTACAGCCCTGCATCTTCAGCCTTCACGGCCCGAATGGAGTGCAGGACACCTTCTGGGACTTCGGACTTTGGGACAGAGTGGACGAAGCACCCTGCAGGTAAAAGCAGTTGGAGATAATGGTGAAAATAAGCTCGTGGGAGTTTTACTTACACAAAAATGTTCTGAGGGCAGAATGAAAAATGATTGGTTCAGAGAGAAAACCAATCAAATCGTAAAAGAGGTGGGTCCAAGCAACTAGAGGAGGTGGGTCTAACCAATAAGATATCTTGGTCCCGCCTCCTCTAGTTGCTTGGACCCACCTACTCTATAATCTGATTTGTTATCTCTCTGAACCAATCATTTTTCATTCTGTCCTCAGAACATTTTTCTGCAAATAAAACCCCCATGAGCTGAAAATGAGTAGAAGGACACTCTGAGTTAAGCAATCACATTCTGACAGAGTGATTAGTAAGAGTTTGGAAACCGGTTTAAAATATTTCCCATTAGAATACTAGGTGTAAAATAGACATATAATTTTGTTTCCAAGAAACTTTTGGTTTCCTAAACGAAAGCGATAACGCTATTAAAATTTGTTTTGTTCAATGATTCAGTACTTTAGAAAAGAATATGAATTTCAGTTGCCATTAAATAGTTCATGGTGTATGACAATGTGTGCCTATGATTGATATGTCTCCCATCCATGGCGTCCCATAATAGGACCCTGTACCAAATAATTAGTTGCAGAAGATGGGTGGATGAATGAATAAACAAGGCGACACTTACAGTTTTTATAAATGACTGCATCCTCTGCCATAATGATTTTATGTATGAAAGAAATGTTGACGTTTTCATTAATGCTGGCAGTGATAGTTAATGACTCTGGATGGAAGGCAGCTGTAAAGAGAAAAAGATGCTTTTCAGAGTCCACGTCTGTTTATCCGTTGTCATGTGAAACTGCCATCAGCTCAGGGATGCAGGATTATAATGTAAAACATTTTAACACTGAAGCTATTTGACCAGAACCAGTGCTCCAAACTAAAAGTTAAATGGTAATGCTGTTCGTATTAACATGCCAGTAACTCAGAATACACCACTAGCATGTGTGTCTGTAATATTCAAAGAGCCCCCACCTTCATTTGACATCTTCAGTGTGTAAACTTTCTCAATGCGGTCAACACTTTTCGCCCTACAGTAGAATGCGCCAAAGCCGATGTTTCGCGTTTCCCAAGTGATCTTGGAAGCCGCTTGATAAGTCGTGTCCTGAACGACTTTGAGGGCCTGTTGACCAGGCAAAGAAAATTCCGGGCCTATGCTGATGGCATCTGGAGCCTTCCAGTCACTACTGACGCAGTGGAGTGAGGATTCAGGTGACGTTATTATGGTGTCTGGGTTTATCAAGGTCAGGTCTGCTGTGTCGAGAGCATCACCTGTAACATCAGAAGCATGAGTGATTCTCAACATCACGTTCCTTTCAATAAGAAGGTCCCTTCACCCCAGAGCAGTAGCACCTCACTGTGAATGAAATCAATTTGTATTTGCAATTTGCAAATAATGTGACGGTTCAGCCAAGGTTCTGAGCCAGCTACCATCCGGTCATAGGTGAAGGGGCCTAACCCTCAGAGTCGCACAACATGCATATCATGCGCTCAGACGATGAAAGCAAGTGGATGGTTTCTCATGTTAATCGAAGACATAAAATACAGTGGAGGAAAAATCCATGGCAAATCGGCTTTATGTTCGCCCTGGGTTGCTA
Organism: Cyphomyrus plagiostoma; assembly: GCA_019775915.2. Lineage (NCBI taxonomy): Eukaryota > Metazoa > Chordata > Actinopteri > Osteoglossiformes > Mormyridae > Cyphomyrus > Cyphomyrus plagiostoma. The sequence continues at coordinate 21,224,226 of JABFEA020000119.1, read as the reverse complement.
CGAGCTGAAGGAATGGCATTTCTAATCAGGAATTCTGCCAGCAGTGCCACAAAATAAGCGCCGTACTTCCATAGCTGAGTTATCTGATTGTGGTTAGGCTCCCGGCACAAGGCAGCAGACCCATGAACTGGCACATAGCGCTGGGCGGGGAGCCCCGGGTCGGAAAGCTTGATTATTCGTGAAGACAATGGAGAACAGAGGACAGAGGAAGTGACTGGCGCTCAGCCTCATGTTTGAAGATACTTTGTGGATTCGCTTCATTCTCTTGCCATTCTCTCGTCTGAGGAGTCTTCGATCTAAATCTGTGGTATTGATTTTATATGAAAATTTTATGTTTTGTTTGCCAACATACAATATCGTACTCCAAGTAAAAGTATCTCTAAGTAACAATAGAATTCCCCTTGAGCCAGTCACTGTCTCATACCACTGAATGCAGATTTTATGTTCCTGCCCTGATATAGTATTAATGATAGTTTTAAATGCATAGCTTGCAAGCCTGTGACATCTTCGTGACTGAGCAGTCAGAGTGACTGCACGGTCGCTCTGTGCATCCCTGTCACCGCTCTCTGTGACCCCGACCCTGAGCCAGCGGCTGTTTGCTGTGTCACAGCTCACGAGCAAGTTTTCAGATGCACCTTTTGTTTCATTTTCAAGTCTTTTCAGTCGATTTACTTGACAGAGTAATAAAATTACTTCACAACATAATAAAACAAAGGCACCACTTTACAATAAGGCTCCCTTTTGTCACTTGTAAACAGTAGTAACTCATTAATAAAAAGAAAACAGTTATATCTTGTTTAAAATTGTCTAATAATAATTTACAAAGTGTTACAACCTAATTAATAATCAGATTATAAACCATTCATAAACCCTTTATATGGGTAGTCTTATTGTAAAGTTGCACCAAATAAAATAATAAAATTAATAAAATAAGTAAAATTATGTCTTTGTCTTTATTTATACAATCTGTAAATATACTATATACTATAGATACAAAATATAATACCTCAATTGTTTAACATAAATAATTGTGCATCATTTTAGAATTTCATTTTTAATTGACTTGCCAAGGCAATTTAAAATGTTATTTCCACTTTGCAATTAAATATGGTTGTGTAATTTCAAGATAATTTTAGAGATGCAAATAATCAATAAAGAATCATTTTTTACACAAGCTGTGAGGGAGGCAGATGGTGGAGGTTTAAAGAGAAAGCGTGCCAACGAGGGGACATACGCACGACACGCAACAGTCTTCATTATTACTCAGTGCTACAGTTCAGAATGCGTCACGTGTGCACAGACACACATTCTTACTGACATCGCGCCGCTTGATCCAACTCCTACTCTCGCACTAATTGTGTGTTTTCAGTCCTCCACAACCCAAAGGCTTCCCAGAACTGCCTCGAAATGCCGAATGCTGGAAATTTTCACTCTAGAATGGATGGGTATTAATGTGAACGTGTGATCCAGTTTCAAGCCACTGTCCCGCACAACAGCAATGCAGTTTACTTTCCAACGGAGGGGTTATACGGAGAGCATGCACAATTATGTCTTTGATTTAGCAGACTACAAGAAATGAACAAAGCAAGTCTTAAGGTCACAAGATGGCAGTAACCCAATCGTACTGTCGCTCGCAGGAAAACCTACAAGTATATAGCATGTTGTGGACGTCCTGAGACGACCAGTTCACTGCAGATAAATGATGGCTTTTTGGTTTGAAAGGGATGAGGAGCACATACCGGTGGAACGGTAAAACGCTAGTACCTACCCAGAAGCACACAGCTGAGCAAACTCAGGAGAGCAGACACATAGTCCATGGTTATGCGCCACAAAGCTGGGTGGTGTTTGCAGTGAGGTCCACCTGAGACGCTATTAGAGAAGCCCGTCCATCCACATCTCCACACTGGCTGGAAGAGCAGAGCTGCAGCTCCTTATGGCTCCCCGCCTTTTCCTCCTGCTCTCACCCCCTCCCACGTTTACTTGTACTGGGAGCTCGGGCTCCTTTTCCTGTTTCCTTTTAGTGTGAGGATGGGAAAGGCAGACCTAACAATCCCCCGACATAAACTGGGCGGCTCCCTGATCAAATGCCAGAAAGGTCTCCTGCAGCATTAGGAAAGTGCAGGCAGCGGGCATAAGCACTGGCTCTGCAGCTGGGATGGTGGTAGAAGTGGAGGTGTGGGTGGGACTATGTGAGGGTCAGGAGGAGGTGTGGGTGGGACTATGTGAGGGTCAGGAGGAGGTGTGGGTGGGACTATGTGAGGGTCAGGAGGAGGTGTGGG
>JABFEA020000119.1:21176386-21210535 GCA_019775915.2 Cyphomyrus plagiostoma | reverse complement strand
AGACTTTGAGACCTGCCCTTTGGGACTTCAGGACTTTGGGACTTGCCCTTCAAGACTTTGAGACCTGCCCTTTGGGACTTCAGAACCTTGGGACCTGCCCTTCAAGACTTTGAGACCTGCCCTTCAAGACTTCAGGACCTTGGGACCTGCCCTTCAAGATTTCGGGACCTTGGGACCTGCCCTTCAAGACTTCAGGACCTTGGGACTTGCCCTTCAAGACTTTGAGACCTGCCCTTCAAGACTTCAGGACCTTGGGACCTGCCCTTCAAGATTTCGGGACCTTGGGACCTGCCCTTCAAGACTTCAGGACCTTGGGACTTGCCCTTCAAGACTTTGAGACCTGCCCTTCGGGACTTTTGGACCTGCCCTCCCAATCCGGGTCCCCGGCAGCTGGCTGCTTTCTTTCGCCAGACCATTTCCAGTACCTTGGTGCTCCTCCATGTCATCATGCAGGTGCTGCATCTCCTCCCTGATCTGGCTGATCTTCTCTCGGATTTCGGTCAACCTGCATTCCAAAAGAGAGGCCTGCGGTCACTCCACGTCATCGATATGAGACGCCTGTGCTCTCAGCAGTAACCACCGGCTCTTACTGTCGATCCATGCTTGCTATCTCCTGATTGTCCTCTTTGACCTAATAACAGATCAGAGACAGTGAAAATGCAGGGTTATCAGCAGTACATACAGAACCTGGACAGACGCTTTGTACTTCTTGCCATGATTACACTGAATCCCCTGAGGGTGACCCGAACAGGCTACACTCCTGGGATCGGCGGGGGTGGCCGGCCAGCCTGCCTGTCTGAGCAGCCGCTCCCTCTCCTCCTGTGGGGAGCCCAGGCTCTTGTCTTCGGAGATCATGCTGTCCCTCCGATGCTCCAACTGCCGCAGCTTCTCGTGCAGTAACACGGCTTCCTGCTTCACCCGCGAGTGAGCGATCTCCTGCAGAGCGCCAGCGTACGCCGGTTAGCATTGCGCTGCGCTGCGAGAAGGCCTGACCTCAGCAGCCCATGCATGAAGATGAAGAGCTCTGCACTCACTGCTTCCAGCGCTTCCTTCTGAGTAATTAGTGCGTCGAGTTCCTGTTGGTGACTGTCCAACACCTCCAAAGAGAACAAGCCAGAGTGAACATCAGCGGAGATGGACTGTTTCTGGCTACATTGAAGATATTTATATCCTTCTTCTGTCAGGTGAACCAGTTCACATGAGTCTGTGCCAGTGACAAAAACTCAGACAGCTGCAACTGTAACCAACCTTCAGGTAAAATTGCTTTTCCCGATTAACCAAATTACTTTGTAATCCATATTTAATCTGACCAGCTAATTCCTGCTGCTAACTTATTGACCAGATGTCCTGACTCCCCCATTTTAAGTTCTTAGAAGCTCAGATATTAGCAGAAGGTCACACCTGGAGAAGCTCTTCATTGGCTGCTCTCATGTCAGCATACTTGTCCTGGTCACCAGGCAGCATCTTCTTCACGATGCTGTCTGCTGTCTGTTTCTCCTTATTGATTTCCTGCTCTACCGTTTGGATCATCTCCTCTTTACTGAAAGTGAAGGTGAGCAAGCAGAATCTCTTTAGCCATCAGTGATACGGTCTGACTGATGTAAAAGCACACAGTGAGCATCATGGGGAACAAGGGCTGGGCCATTGATCAAATTACAATTTCAGTTAGTCTTTGGAAGGCAAAGTCCTATCAAAAAAAAATAATGGGATAAAATGATTATTGTGCCACATTTTGTCTCGCAGTGATGCTCCTGTTTTGTCTGGCATTTGCCTGTGCACCCCTTTCCAACCGCAGTTTATTTGTCTTTCAGTGGAATTATATTTCAAGGAAAGTTCAAGTGGAAAGTTCAAGGAAATCCACCTTCAAAAACACATTTGAAAAAAGAAGTTAAATGAATGCGTCATATTTCTAAAATCAATGAGTAATCGTGTTAAATAATCACAGTATCAGTATTGACAAAAATAATCGCGATTATGAATTCTGAATAATCGAGCAGCCCTAATGGAGAACACATGTGAGAGATGGAAGCATGGGTGCGTGGGTTGGGTGGGTACATGGACAGATGGGTGCATGAAGGATGGATGTGTGAATGGGTGATTATTACAGAACTGATACCTCATGTACCTGTGCTGAACCATAACTTAGAACCGGTTTTCATTTATTTGGTTTTCTGAATGGACAGAGCACATGCTGTAGTGGTGCAACCTGACACACTCTTAAAGAGAGGCAGCTTCCATGGTGCACAAGATCTGACACAAACCATATATATATTCTAAAATACTGTATTCATAATACTGACCTGCGTCTCTCTGTGAAAATAATATCCATGCTCTGGGTCTCTTTGTCATTCTCGGCTCTGAGCTGCAACGAAACGTACTAATTAATGTTATAGTCATGCATGTAATTAAAGAAGTCATGACAGAAGTCATCCTTTACTTCGCCTATTTCAGTGCTACTGATATCTGTACAAGTACAACCAAACACATTTACGAGAGCTTAGAGAAAAAGAAGTAAACCTACCATGTTAAAATCATTCGTTATTTCCTCCATTTCAGTGTTAGTGTTCAGTTTGTCCACAAGCTGAAATTCAATGAGAAACAAGGTATTATTCAAGTGAGCCGTAGCCAATGGCACCACAGCATCTGGAATTCGTGGCTATGCACAATTATTTACTGATTGAAATACCATGTTGTAATCTGCCAGCTCTCCCTGAAGATCTTGTATTTCACCAGCAAGTCCTTCAGCTCTAAAATGATTATAAGCAAATATTAAAATCTTTCTTTAAGAAGGCAACATTCTCAGGAATGGACACCTTGTGATATGTGATGCAACTAAATACCTGAAAATACAGTTCGAAATGCAGCCTCCTTAAAATTTATGTTAGAAATGAATCACAATTAAATAAATGTCAACAGCAACTGTTCACTTAAATTACCTTTTTTCATAGGACAAGTAGACAGAGTTCTCTTGATTAAATGCATCAATTTCCTTTTGCAGTTTGCTGGACTCTGTAGTAAGTTCACTTATTTTACTCCTGTTATAATAAAAACAAACAGCATACATTAAATCTGTTCCCCTTGCCCCATGACAGGAGGATAACAACTCTCCCAGGTACATCAATGCAAACGTGAGCAACTGGCAGTGATTTATGCTAAATAGGACAACACGTAACAAATGTGGATCTATATTATTTAAAACATACAACCAAACACAGCTCATCAGCACAGACATGGCTACCATGAGATTGAAAAAAAGAATTTATTAAAATTAAACACCCAAAATCCATACTAGTACTAGAGCACCTTTATATGCTAGAATGATTTTAGTGGACTAGCAAATTAATCTTAACTAACAACAAATAAATGTGATTGACAGTAAACAAACCAAGACTTCCCTCAACTACCATTACTAGGGTAAAGGATAAGCACCTTGTGATAAAAAGTTACCTGAGCAATCCGAGGTAATATGATTTGTCCAGGATTTGTCTCTGAGGTCCTAAAAAAACAAAGAAACTGTCCCCTGTAACATTCAGGAAGGCACCCAAACAATGTCCCTAAAGTTATCCAATATCTTCTGGACTGTTCCTGTTGATTAGAGCAGTGTTTCCTAACCCAGTCCTCGGGGAAATACTTTTTTGCTTCCTCTCAGCTCCCAGCACACCTGTACCAGGAATTTGGTGTTCCTGATTGGCTGGGAGCTAGGAGGAAGTAAAAACGTGGTTCCCTGAGGACTGGGTTGGGAAACATTTGAATTAGAGGGTATGCAAATCCCTCACATAGTCTCAATCAAATAACTAACCCTGATTTACCCACACTCTAATCTAATAACTAACCCTAATGCCCACACACTCTCTAATAAGAATAAGATACTTTATTGATCCCCATGGGGAAGTTCTCCTTACACCCCCTCCAATGTGCTCTCTGTAGGGGAGAGCAAGCTGGCTGCAAATGACAGCCACCCGTAGCAGCGCCCAGGGAGCTGGGGGTTAAGGGCCTTGCAAAAAGACCTGCTGATGTGCTGAAGCCGGGCTTGAACCGGCAACCTTCTAATCACAGGCACAGAGGCTTAGCCCGCTGAGCCACACATACTCTCTGATGCCCCTCTAATAACCAACCCTAACCCCCCCCCCACACTGTCTAATCTAATAACTAACCAAACTCCCATCCACATTTTCTAATCCAAAATCTGATATCCATACTGATTAATATAAGAACTGTCTCGAACCCTAACCCTCGACACTCTCGAATCTAATAACAAGCCGTTTACCTTTCATCCCGGTCTTCATGCCAGTCAGACCCTGCTGAGTGACAGGCCGCTCAGTCACTTTGATCTGAGCAGACAGGACCCCCGGGGAGGGTATAGGTCCTCCTCTGGTCCCTGGACGCCCAGTCCCAGGAACCATCTGCACACAAAGTTTTTTCATTGTTAATGAAGACGGATTTCAAAGCTATACACACCAGAGCAAAACCTCACTGTTCCCTATTTTCCTGTCGTAACAACAGCCACATTAAACACAGGCAACTAAAGCCCCACGTTATCAACAACAGCTCTGATAGGATTTATGGCTGTAGGGACTGATTTAAGACCTACCACTGAGCTGACACTGTGTACTGCACACAAAAACACACTGCACATTATACTTTAAAGCTGTAATTTAAGTGTTAAATTATGGCATGTAATTAGGGAAGAAAATAATAAACGCACCCCAGTGCCAATCCGGGCTGCAGTCGGTGGAGGCCTGATGGCAGTAGGGGGTCTCCCGGTCCCAGCCGGAAAAGTACCACGGATTTTAAACTTCCCAGATAGCGGCCGTGGGCTTGCCATTACTATGGTGGAAAACTTAAAACATAATAAGAGCTAGTGAGTCAAAATTTGAAATATCTGGGTCCTGTCACTATGGTGAGCTTTACCAAATCCACAGCTATCACATCATACTTCAAAGGTAGGACATTCCATCAGGATTATAGCCAAATGAGCGATTATTAATTCTTAGAATGGAAAAGATCCACGAGACATCCCAAAATTGTGGAAAAACTATTTGATAAAAAAGGAAAGAAGGATGTCTCAAACTAATGAACTGGCCTGCAAAGAATACCTATGGGATGACCTGCACAGGAGAGTCAAGGCAAAGAACCCGAAAGGCAACCAAAATACATCTTCATAAACTGCAGAAGAGCTGGGAATATGTGTCAGGTGATTTCCTGCTGAAAATGAATGCCTCTTGATTGTGAACCATTTACCAAGGCAAATGGTGGCTAGACAGAGCAATCTATATGGTCTTTAAATTGTATAGCTTTTAGTTACAATGCTCAGTTTTTCCTGTTGTACCATGAGTGGCTGTCACTAGCATTCTGCTATAAACCAGTGACTCAACATTGCATAGCAGGGGCATTGCTATGGCTGTTTTGGGGAGTGAGGGGCTTCAGACACCTTCTTCAAATAAATGTATACTGTACACTATTTTTAGGCGTATGCTCTCATTCATTTTAATTGAATCCGCCCCCCTGGTAAAGGCTCAGCGCCGCCACTTTCACGGATCTCTCGAAACGCTTCCGGTGCGTAAGATTTAAAGTTAAGGTACATTCATGTAGATAAACAGCATTAGAAAACAAAACAGCTTCCTCCCCAGAATTATTAGAGTTTTTAGGCAGAAGGCCATGTACATACAGACAAAGACGGGGTAGGTAACTAGTTACGTTAGTTAACGGTCCGTGGAGACATGTCATCATTAATACCGTATTTCGAGATTAAATCCAATTTTTTTCCACATGGTCAGATTTCCCATTTATTCACCACGTCAAACTAAGCTAACAAGCACTAGGTAAGTACAGTGTATTGTGACATTAACTAGTTTGTTTTTCTCTGTCTCCTTCCTCTCGCTTTCTGGCACCTACGAACACAGCCCCACAGAACAAAATGTCCAAATACATAAATATACATGGGGATATAATTAAAGTAATCAAATTAGTGCGGTTAAATACATCTAGTTACAGCTAACCAGCATCATGTTTACCCAAATAGTCCGACGGTTTTAGTTGCTTTTTCTCTGTCAACTTCTCTTACTGTCGCTTGGCAACCTGAAGCGGCACTTATCGCGAGACTTCTCTGCTAGCCTTTTGGTCGCCGAGTTGCCATCCGCTCAGCGAAGGAGCGCTTCACCACAGCATCCAATGAGCATAGAGGAAACAAAATCCCCGCCTCCGCAGCCAGCTTGGCTGCTCCCAGCGAGTATCTCTCTTCTTCCAAACTTCCATCGGAAGGAAGTGAAATGCACTCAGCAAATACCTACTGACATGCAGTGGAAGTGAGGCTGTTTTGTAGATTTTACTGAGGTGACAAGCCATTATAAGAGGTGTGTGTTGAATTAATATGCTACAATAGGCTTTACATTTCCAATAACTCCAGTCATTACTCTGCAGTCAGTCACACACCACACTGAACTGGCTACTGTTGGTTCCATATGAGAGACAACTCACTTCTACTGGTGTATCCAGATATGTTTTACTATTGTAATACTGTAATTTAACTGCAACTCATAGAACCTAAAGCAGGACTGCAGATCCAAGTACTTTAGGCATGTATGAACCATGTGAAAGACAAGCTTAATAATGAAAAATCAGAATAAATGTAATTTAACAATGACCTTCTTTATATTATCCAGGCAGCTGTAGACCCGTGAAACCTCCCTGTCTCCATATTTTTAGACTGAGAGGCCTATAGGAGACAAAATACATCTTATGATTGATCTCAATTTCTCTGTGCATGGATTAACTGTTCTAAGAATCCAGATTTACGTGCACAGGAGGTCCTGCTACCAATTTCTCAGTAGAATTTGTGCTAAAGCAGTTCATTTATAGCTTGAGGTTCCACTTTATTCTACTGGCCTTCTGTCAAAAAGTGCAGCTTACACTTATTCATATAAAAACATGAAATACATTTAAGATACTTCAATATGTAAAATATTTTTAGAAACATTTAAAAATACCTTTTCCTGGGAAAAGCTCCCTAAATGCTAATTAACTGATGCCATTGTTGTCTTTCTTTAGGCAGCAATGGATTGAAAGGGGTTTGGGAGCATAACTGTAAGCATGTGGACAGTAACGCATACAGTGGGCTGAGAGGGGCCACACACATTCCAGGAGTCGGCCAGGCCTGCAACACTCAGAAAAGGAAGCAGAGAGCACCCTGGAATCCCCTTTTTTAATCTGAGACCTAAACGAAAATACATTCATATACACGGGAAACTCAACACTGACAACTTTAAACTGAGTGCGCGATACGTGACGTACTGAAAAGAGAAACCACCACATGACTTTATTTACGGCACTCCACCGAACACCGTGACACTCAGTACACCTGGATCACCTCATTCCACTCCCTCACTGGCCAAACCCCATTCTCCTGCACGTTGGCTGGTGAGCTCTTCCAGTCCCACGTTTTGACTGGGATCTTCCAGGTTGGGCCATAGTTGGCCTCCACGTAATCCAGTGTCTCACAGGGGACTCGCACTCTAAGCTGCAGGAGCTCCGTCCAGCACAGGCTGAACCTGGGAAAAACATACCTGTGGACGAAGCCTAGGTTACCCAACTGCGAGGAGACTCCAAAGCAAAATAAATATTAGCGATAGTTATCAGAAACAGTGGCATTATTAACAGAAAGCCATCTGCTCTCCCTACGGCAGATGAGAGTCTCAGCAACAGGAAATGTAACTGTACACAAACAGATACACACTTGAACTTCTTGCCGCTCTTGGCCTGCGTGCCACCGTTCCACACAATATCACCTTCTTCATAGAAGAAGAAGATGTCCAGCTTTACATCCTGCCCCTGGAAAGAGAGCTCCAGACTGTCCTCTACCTGTGGGGAGTACAGTGATATGATTCCGGGACCATACCGCAAGGTGGATTATCCACCGTTTGTACCTTTACCCCTAACCACCTTTATTATAATGCCAAATTATAAGAAAGTAAAACGATGTATTTAACCTCTGTGACAGGTCCTGCAAATACTCAAAGTCACTGTTTGGTTGAAACATTGTGACAGGCTAACTGGTTGTGCAAATATGGGTATCGATAAAAAAATTTAAATGTCTTACGTACTTTCACGAATTTTATGTGACTTTGAGACATACCTTTCCAAACTTGTGCTTGAGAGGCAGGCCAGAGGTCTGAAAGGCCTGAATGATTTCTGGCTTGTAGTCCTTTATCCAGACACCCAGGTCAACATCCTTGCTGTAAGGTATCACATTGCACTGACGAAACCAGCCTAGGAGAGTTGGGATGCAGTCTGCCTCAGGTGCGTTAAAGACCAACTCAAACTCGATTTGTTATATCACAAGAATAGAAGAAATTAACCAAATATACACAGACTACACCACACCATTCCCCGACTGTAACTCTTCAGATTCAGGTATTTGTAGTACAAACACATTACTGTTATATTAAAGAACAGTACTGACAGTTTCAAAGCAGTGAAACTTCAGAATTGAAGGGTCTTCCCTCACCCAGACATGTGCCACTGCTCAGCCAGAAAGGTACCCCCAAACCGGTTAGGACCTGTGCTGCCAGATGGAGTAGAGTTTTGGCCTTCATCCTGAACTCCATGGACTCTGGGGAGGTGTCATCAGGGTACAGCTGAGAAGCATATGGGAGAAAAGTCCCATATCTACACAGGAAGGCTTCGCAAGAATTAACCATCAGGACATGAACAACACAGACCTGGTAGAAGGCCCGGGCATCCTTGTATCTGCACTCCAGGAAGCGTGATTGGCTGTGCTCAATGAGAAAGCGTGAGACGTTCTTGGGGATCCACACGTCCAGGCCATCCAGAGAGCTCAGGACCAGCTCGGGTCTGACAGAAGACAAGGTTTACTAACACTCAAGGCAGATGAACAGTGCCTTCTACTCTTCCTGTCTCTCCTGGCCTGAGGTTAAGGGCTTTACGGGCAAGTAATGTACTAAAAAGGGTTGTGTAGATTTAAAGATGACAGAAGAAGGCCCAACAGCATGTAGAATACAGATGGCACCAATGGCGTATTTAAAAAGTACAGAAGACGCCCCAACAGCATCAGAGTAGAGGTGGCATCACAGAAGTATTTAAAGAGTATAAAAGAAGCTACAGCAGCCTGTAGACCGTAAATGGCACCACAGGAGTATTTAAAGAGTAGAGAAGTAGCTACAATAGCATGTAGACTGTAAATTGCACCACAGGAGTATTTAAAGAGTAGAGAATTAGTCCCAACAGCATGCAGAATATAGATGACACCATAGGAGTATTTAAAGAGTAGAAAAGAAGCCCCAGCAGTGTGGCGTATATATGGAATCGCAGGGGTAACCTCTGTAACCTGCAGCATCACTTTGCTGAAGCCACAGTTTTATTGCACAAGTATGTTGAACACTGGCCCACCCAGTGTGAAATCAGATTACACATTCCCCTGGGGAACCCGACCTCGCTTCTCAGGAATGCAACCTCGGCTCACCTGTCAAAGGCTCCGGCCTGACGGCCGAAGTCAAGCCTCCGGAATGGCGCGAACTCCCTGTCCATGCTGGGTTTCAGCCGCAGCGCGCCGTGCCACAGATAATTCCCGCTGCGCTCGTAGAAGACCACAAGGTGGACCAGGTGCTGGCCGGAGCGGAAGAGGAGGTGCAGGGGAATCTCGGTGCTGGAGAGGTCGTCCAGGCCCACGAGCCGAGGGTCTTTGCCTTGAATTTCAAGTAGCTCCAACCCAAATTCTGATGCAGTCTTCGCAAGACTGGCCTGTAATGGTTCAAAACCCATCTGAAGTGTCAGAACCATAGTATTATACAGATAAAGGAGGTTCTGCTGTAAGGCAGAAAACATGAGCTATTAAGTAAAAATCCTCCTGTTGACATACTGAGGCTGCTATATACACTCCTTATGGAAATCAAATATCAAATTAAAACTAATTGGAATTAATCACTTGACCTGGAAAAAAGCCAAAGAGACATACAACCAAAACCAACAAAGTACCTACTCATGGTACTAACTTTATGTTAAATTAAAGGTTTCTAAAGAGAATTTAGAAATTTCATAAAAAAAAAGTGCCATGTATATCCTATAACAGAAGAGCTATACTGTGGACTTCAATACCACACCATTCCTTACATCATACTTCCAAAACTTTGCCAACATGGCGAAGGTAGTGAATCCCCTGCTGGAGCAGAGAAGGCTGCAGTGATGCCCATTAGCTTGACTTCCCCTCGGCTGTGTGGGGCGCTGAGACAGGCGGCCCAACGTGGCTACGTCAACCAGGAAGACGGCAAGGCTGTACCGGGAAACCAGATCCAGGAACTTCTTCACTACCTGCTGCATGAGTCCCCAAAAATGACAAAAAACTAGTTAGTTGCGAAAACTATTGATAATACACTATGCACTCTATTGATATTATATACTTTACCGGTATTCATTTGCACATGCGGTATCTAATTTTTTTCATATCAGCATAGCGCAGTATACAGTATTTTCGAAAGCAATTATATTCAGGTATTACCAAATCTTCTCAATATAATACAAACAGGAAACTGTATCACTGTTTTGTCACAAGGGTTCTGAAATTCTACAGTATACCTGAAATATCACAGTATATCATATTACCAGAAAATGGTATTATCCAGGAACATAAGAGTTTCTGGAGAACAATTCACAACCATTACTTGCTTTCTGACCTCTGAATGTAAGAATAATGACTATTGCTCTGTCCCTTTTTAAGGTTCAATTTTTGTTAGTTTTTTACTGTGAAACACACAGTCCACTACATCATACCAGGTGTTGTCCACTGTCCAGTTGGATGGATTTATCATAGGAGGCGTGTGTCCCATGCTAAATATAAAAAAAACACAAATAAAAAAGTGAAGTGGAAAGTTCAATGAGATTAAAGCCGCATTTCAAACTGAAGAGGCTTGTCTGGTGAATCTCTCACCTTTGACAGATAGTGTCTGTAGTAATAGAGCTGGAAAAGCAGGAACAGGAGACTGGTGGTTCCAAGCAGGGCCAGAACCGCAGTCCTGTTCAGCCTAAGCATTGGTGTCGGTTCGCTTATTCTGGACAGCAGAGTAAGAGGCAGGAAGCCGAACGTGAAGCATGTTCACGAACACTGCAGAGAAAATATACTTGATTTTAACACTTAACGTGTACAATATAAATGATGGTCAAGGAAATGTGTCTGGTAGAACAGGAAGCCTGGGACCCCTGTCTTTGGGAAGAGTATTCAAAATGCACAAGGGAGAATACATATTTACGGTGGCCAGCCTCAGAGGACCCTGCAGAACTAATGGTTTTAAATTAAGTTTTTAATCTGGAGAACAAAAAGACAGTTTAAATCGACCTTACCCCAGACAGCCAAACAGATGGGATAACCCCGTTGTACAGATACATAGCTGAAACTACTTCTCTATACCGCTACCAATACCAGTACCAATACACCCTTCATAATAGCACTCCAAATTCCTATTCTGCGCATGCGCATAATGATGCCGTAAAGTGTGTTCGGAGCCGCGCGTCACGTTTAGTGTCACGTTCGGCGCTCAACGTTTGCGCAGTCCGCTGCGCAGGCTACTGTTGTCTATGCAGTTCGCTGCGCAGATTACCAACCTCCATGCAGTCCACTGCCGGCGTTCAATATACAGTCACATGTGCAATCCGTTGCGTAGTCCACCCTCTGTCCTGCAATCCACTGTTCGCAGATCAACATCCCCTGTGCAGTCCGCTACCCGCTGCGCAGACTCCCAATGCGCTTTCGGGGAGCGGCTTTCTCTCTGGGTTTCCTACAGTCTTGTTGTCACAGTGAAAGTGAATCGCGCATGTCGCTGCTGCTCCACTTTCTCTCTCCCACCAGAGACTCTCTCTCCTTGATTCGATTTGCTCCGTGAATCATCACGTTTGGTCTGTGAACATCTCCGCCATGGACTCCCAAAAAGTAAGTGTCCATGTGTTTCATAAATCTGTGCTGTCCCATTGGGGGCTCGGCTTGTCCAGGCACTTTTTAACACTTTCAGTGCAAGTTCTTGGTTAGCCGGCTCTCAGTTGATCGCCATAATATTAAAACAAATTAGATTTTAGTCGTGTGTTTGGTATGTGTCTAGCACCAGTGACTATATGTTGCTAAAATAAGACAAGATTAAAATAGCCCAGAGATATATGACAATGTATGTTGGGCCCGCTGTTGGTGCAGGCATCATCACAGGGTAATGGGATCAGGCTCACAGCAGATTTGTGATAATGCCCGCAGACTGTCTGCTGTTTCTTACCCCTTCCTGCTTCTTAAACCTATTCCTATTAAATACACTTTACATCTTCCTTTTTGTATAAGGATATTCGATAGTGCAAGTTTGTCATTTGTTAAATGTAGTTATTATTGTGTGAGCACTTTAATGTGCTCAGAACTAGATGCGGACACCCGTTTCAAGCATTTTAATGCGCTAACTGTATGTGTTTTCAACACTAGTATGGTGTTTGTTCTCATTGTCCTTCAATTGCTGTCATGGCATTTTGAATATCCTTTACTAGTATATTTAAGCATCTCAACAGGTGCAGAGAGAAAACAAAGAATGAGTAATGGCTCTTTATATTGTAGTGCAACTGGTGAATGTGAAACTCTGAGCTTAATTATTTGTGGATGAGTATTAGTGCCGTTGTTTTTGGTGGGCTCTCTCAGACCCACACTGAACTGCTCACGGATAGCTGCCTGAGAGCAGGACCCTGCCGGTATATATCATCCTTTCCGTTAAGTTTAATTTTGTCCATTGGTAACATTCTTCAATTTTAGTCATGAAATATCTCGTTGTAAGTTCAAGGATATTTGTGTGCTTGCAATGTAGCCAGGAGTGCAGTGCAACATGGATATATGACCACTTTAGTCACTATAATAAAGGGTCATCAAAAGTACACATGCATCACAATACATATTTAGAATATGTTAATGTAACATTAATATTTAAAATATTTATAGGACCATGGACTGTTGTTATCATCATCATCGTCTTCATCTTTACAATTACAAGCACATTTCCTAAAAAATGTAAGAAATTATATTAGTTTTCACTAAACTTTACCACTTTGGTAAATGAGCAGGTGACGACATTGGCTGGAGTCATTAGTTAGCACCCTGATAGTAGTTAGGACTTTTCATTGCATTCTTCTCACGAAGTGAATACTGCAGTGGATGCTGCAGGCTGGAGTGGAAAGCAGTTGTAAAAAAATGACAGAGGATTTCAGTTTGTGGAAAGGTCAATATTTTGTACAGGAAGTACAATGAAAAGTCCATACCAGAGCTGTTGTCATGAATGCAGCGGGGGCTGTAGTCCAGTGGTCACTGTACACATCCTACTGTGAATGCTGCAGTGATGCACACATCCTGTACACATCCTACTGTGAATGCTGCAGTGATGCACACATCCTGTACACACCCTACTGTGAATGCTGCAGTGATGCACACATCCTGTACACATTCTGCAGTGCAGATGCACGGCTTATCCATATTTTCACTGCAGGGCGATTAATTATAATCACATAATAAAGTTTCTTTCAGGCCTTTGGTATTGCTTGCGCCCTTCTGTTAATCACCTAACCAGTAAGAGGACATCAGAAATAACCCTTGGCTTCCATCCAGAATTTACTGTATATAACTCTCTGGCTTCACTTCTCTGTTAACACTTTAATATTTGCTATAATATTTGTCTTGCCCATAACTGATATGGAAAGGTGGACCTTTTTTATCCTGGAATCGTATGGATAGAACCGATATTTGTCTCTAGCATGTATTTCTGATTCTGCAGTCAATTCCCAGCATTTCCTGTTTTTAATGACACTGCAGAGATTTCAGCATGTCCGCATAATTTTGGAAACAATCCTGTTTTTCAGAGGTGTCAACAGACATAATGACCGATTCCTCGCTAAATATACATTTATACAAGTAAGTAATAGTACTTACTGTCTGACTGGGTACTGTATACTGAGAAGCTGAACTTACCGCCTGTATATGTACTGTATACTGAGAAGCTGTACTTCACCACCTGACTGTGTACTGGATACTGAGAAGCTGGACTTCACCACCTGACTGTGTACTGTATATTGAGAAGCTGTACTTCACCGCCTGACTGTGTACTGTATACTGAGAAGCTGTACTTCACCACCTGACTGTGTACTGGATACTGAGAAGCTGGACTTCACCACCTGACTGTGTACTGTATATTGAGAAGCTGTACTTCACTGCTTGACTGTGTACTGTAAACTGAGAAGCTGTACTTCACCGCCTGACTGTGTGAAGCTGAAGCTGAGTTTGAGAGGGTTACAAATCTGCTACTTTACTACGTGGCTACATGCCTGGCTTACTCTCACATACTGAAGCATCTACTCTCTCGCCAGGAGGCCCTGCACAGGATAATCACTACATTAGCTAAAAGAAAGGAGGAACTCCATACTTTCATTGAAACACTCAAGTATTCCCTAACAAGTCTGCAGGTGAGTCTGCATGAGTCTGCATTTACTACACACTAAATTGTGGTTTGTTGTATGTCGAAATTAAGGCAGACAAATGAACACTAATCTAAGCTCCGACTGTACCCAGGTACATAATCTACTATTTTGAGCACTGTTCTTTTATGTTAGTGTTAATTATTCTACACCATGCTAATATTGTAGGGGTAATACACTTATTAATTCGTTTTAAGAAATCAATACTTACAATGACATCATGTATACAGTTTTTTTTCTCCCTGGAAATTAGACTTGTTTCCTCACATCTTGGAAGCCTTCTAGTCATTTTCCATGGTTTCTCTGAGCCTGTTGAAGTAACGGAGCCATTTCTGTCACATCATAACTGCGCCTCGTGTGTAAAATTAGCATGTGGCTTTTTCAGCATGTCAACCAGCGGGCTATAGAGTATGTCCACATAAACGCTAGCGAGTCTAAGTGTGGAATCCTCCTAAACTCCAAGGCTATGCAGCAAGTGCCCAAGATAAAACTGAAGCGTCCAAAATAATATGGGCTGTTATAGGACCTATAGAAGGAAGCAGTTTTAATTAAGTATGGGATTTTTAGCAGGATAATGGCTGTAGTGGATTCCACCTAGATTAGCCGTTCATGAAGGTCGTATGTGTAACAGATGCATCTGATTTTCACAGAGCAACACCTCGCAAGTGCTGTCTGATCTCGAAGAAGAGTTTGACACGTTATTTTCCGTGCTGTACGAGATGAAAGAGACCATGACCGGCACAGTCAAACAGGAGCAGAATCGGAAGATGCAGGAGCTGCAGGTAATGCGAGGGCCCAGCGTCTCCAGGTGTGCACACAGGGGAAGCTCCAGGCTGCGTTAAAATGATGCAAACGGCATTTCAGTTTGGGAGTATCTCTAATATGAAAGCAGACATTATATATGTCGACGTACAAGAACACTATAGGTGAACTGCTTATTTCTGCGTTAACTCCCAGCAGATGCTACAGATTATACTGCAGACTTTGATGATTCCATACAAGGTTATTAAAGCCTGCTTCATGCATTGGACTTGCAGTATAATGCCAGTTTGTGCCCAGATGTAATAAAAACTGAAAAACAATCACAAATGCGGGGTGGTTCTTTATGACAGATTGTCCAATTCCTTTTTAAAATGATGATTTGTTCAGAGGTGAGTTACAGCACAGCATAATTTGACCTTCAGGTTAGCATGGCCAAGGGGCGTCATCAGCCAGCTGACCTTTGACCCATCCAACCCTATTAGTCCAACGCCAGTGGTTTATGTTCTGTTACTCTGCTGCCCTCTAGCTGCATATTCTCTTGAGGTCCAGGGGAGAAAAAAAAATCATATTGATTTAAACATTTTGATTTGATCAAAATAGCAGGTTGGCAAGGTCACATCTGCAAACATGTAACGTCACCTTAAAGCTCTGACTGTCCTATTTAAGAAATAACAGGAATTCACAGAGTGGCATGAGAGATATGAGCAAAAACATAATGTCCTCTACAGGGGACAAAGATTAATTGCTGGACCTCAGAAGGATATGCTGTGTGTGTGTGTGTGTGTGGTGTATAATGTGAAACAGTCTGTTAAAAACGATTGTCTGCATTCTTACTAACCTAAATTTCATAATCATGTGAAATGGGAGATCCGCTCTGTAAAAGCCCCATTTATACCCTGATTATGCCACCCACTTTGTTTCCTGTTTATAGTCCATTCACTTAGAATTCATATATAATGGTTTGCAGTCTTGGGGAAGTTACTCACAAAGGTGACCCGTTACAGACAGAGGTCTGGATGTGAGTAACTTCCCCAACATTGATGGTTTCGAGTCTATGGTTATATTTATTGCAGAAGTCCATCTTAATTGTCATGTACAACCTCGGTCATTACAGAATCAGCTGACCCAGAGCAGCAGTGCCTTGGAGAGCTCGGAGGAGCTGTTAGCCTTCGCCAATAATGCGATGCTCATCAGAGATGGAGAAGACTTCATGAAGGTAGGTGCCTCTTCTGCATTTTTTTGTCAAAATGAAAAATAACAGGGGAGGGAAGTGCAGAGGGTTGCTGGAAGCCTCCGCCGCACCTGCATCTGTAACAGAATGTGCCTCCGTAGCACTCAGAAAAAGGAGCATTATTCATACACAGAGGTGTCCTGTATGGCAGTCTTGTGGCATAGAATGATGTATTGCGCTGAAATATGCTGCATGACATGCTGCAGTGTACTGGTCATGCAACAATGTACCGTGTCCTGCGGCAGCGCATTTCATCAGACTGAAACACATCGATTATGTCCAGCTTTAATGCCTTAGGGGCCGAACAATGAAACCAGTTCTTGACCCATTTAGGGTTATGAGCTCTGTTCACCCACAGTTAACCATGGACGTCCTGTCAGTGTCATCCTACATTCAGACACGGAGCCTCCTGTCATGACAGAGACCATTTCACGATAGGTAGTATTTTCTTTTGATTATAGTGGTGGGGTTTCGGCCTGAGAGGAGATCAGAGTAAAGCCAGTGTGATCTCCTGCCAGCTATGTTGGTCAGGGAGCCTGTCGAGCCCGTAGCAAGAAGCAGCAAAGTCCAAGGCTTACTGGGTCTGAGACGTGTGGATATTACAGGATAGATCACGGTACAGATGCAGCTTTTCTGAGGATAGAGAGATACAGAGATACCTGGGAGGTGAACGATTCACAGGACGACGACAACAGTGCAGCCTAAGCTGGTTTCAAAGCCTGTAGAGAGCATATCGCAGCAAGTCAATCTAATCTGCTGGCGCAAACAGTGATTTTAACGAAGTCTTGTATAATATTCACTGATCGTGGTGGGAACCCTGGTCATCATTATTCCAAAGCTGAGTACCATTCGTAGATGGAAATACATAGTTAAGGTGGATCTGCTAGAAGCCTCACTAACTGGCTTTGGTTTGTCAGAAATGCCCATAAGCCCAACCACAAGCTGCCCCCCCCCACTCTCCCTGCAGTGAGCCCTGCAACAAACTCTGCCGACTCTGGAGAGAAAAGTCAGTGTTTAAACCCATAAACAGCTAAAGTGGTACATGTTGCACTAACTCAGTGGTTCCCAAACTTCCTCTGCAGGGCCCTCCTTTATAGTTAGGTACATTTTTGTGCCCCCCCCCCCCCCTTCTGTTAACAGAAATACAGCTCCATTTTCTAATTGAGCAAAAGAAATGCAATTACAAAATTCAAATGGTGCAATTTCACCACTGTGGGAGAAAAAAGAGCAAATCAATTAAAAATAAGTCCAGTATAAGTTTGAAATTATGCAAATGCAGATTTAACCTTCCTGTTAGTATTCATTGGCGAACACAAATAAAAGTTTGTCTTACGATTACCGCATTTTGTTTGTAATGATAACCACAGGTTTCAGCCTGTACTATAGCACAAAACAACACTAAATCATACCCATTCATTGATTCATTGAAGCTCCCGTTTTTATTTAACCTGAAAATGTAAACAGAATTTGTGACATTACATTAAATTGTAAACAGAAACAAAGAACATAGACATAGCTTATCAAAATGTAAACAGAAACTGTGAGCTGCCCATATCTCGGAACAAACATGGCTGCCTCCATGAACGCGCTGCTGTGTGTTGTTGCTTTATATTTTAGCAGATTTGGAATGAGATTTTTTCCGAGAGACAAACAAACAAGAAACACGAACTAGTCAACCCGCATTAAAAGCTTTATAAAATATTTCAGCACATCCATAGCGATATTCTTTTTTCGAGAGGCAAACTACGAACGAAAAACACTAACAAGTAAAAAACTCATATTGCATGATAGGATACTGTGTACGGTCATGATATGGGGCTCTCTAAATCGAACACGTGCAGTTACATTTATTAACTACATTTAACATTTAACTTTATTAATACATTTAACAAAATAAACATTTTTAAAGATTTATAAAATAGAATTACGGTTGAGTGTGTAAGCCGCCATATTGAAATTCTGTCACGGGCAACTCGGACAACAAAATTTGTTTTCCGACGTTAACGTCATAAAAGAGGCGTGTTTCCGACAGGAAGTGACGTTTTCACGACGTTTCGTGTTGTTTTCATCCGAGTTCCGACTTGGAGAGAAATAATCGAAAGCACTGTTACTCCTACACGGAGCAGTGGCTGTACTCTGATCAGGTTTATGAAATAATCGATTATGTTCTGTCACTGCATCGATGCAGAATCGTCTAGGTCTGCATCGCGATGCATCGATTATGATATTAATTTCAACACCCCTAGTAACCAGGCTGAGAGCCTGTTACAGCCCCTTACAACATGTTGTATCAATATGTACATGGAGTACAATTTCTTCTGTTCATTTTATTGCCCTTTACGTCGATTAACACAGTGTTTCAGTTGTTTGTCAGATGTAATACTACAGCATCCCTCTCAGTATTGACTTAGTAATCAGGAGGATTGAATCCAAGTCAGTGATGTCTGAGAGTCATACCTGGCAAAGGCAGACAGTGTCACCTGCTTTCATGAACTAGTCAGAGGCTCTTGGAAGTGGATTGGCCGTCAGTCCGGCCGCTTAGGCCCCTCCCACACGTACAGCTACACTAACGGTCCATCTCCTTCTTTTTCTACCCCCTTTCAAAGGCCGCCAAACACATCAGAGATAGGTACTGTACACCCCCCACCCCCACCACCCCTGCTTGGTTTGGTCTGCAGGCTGCTACCTCGTGATGCTGTGTCTGCCTCTGTTTAGGAGCCACCCCCCCACCCCACCCCCCGTGCCTCATAGGGGTCACCTTGAGGTGATGATGCCTGTCCTTAATGCTGAGCTGGCTCCTCCCGCATGCTGTTCTCTTCTCTAATAGTGCTACTTAAGAGTAGTGAGTGACTCCTAATATCTGGGGAATAAGCTGTATTCTTCCCTGGTGGAACTGATCTGATACAGGCTGTTGGTGGAATCTGATGAAATGGATAACTCTAACCAAGTGAGAATGAGCAAAAATTTAATAGTGTAACAACCATTATTAAACTGGCATTGGCACAAAGAATTAATATTTAAAAATGTTTTGCATGATTTGTTACTTATGTATAATTCAGGGTTAAAGGTACTTCCTATTGCTAGTAACCCTGGTTGTATCAAAGAAGCATGGTTTTCATTTTAAAAACATTGTAATTTAATGATATGGTGTGCCAAGTCATACATTTAGCTTTATTTGTTTAGCTTTAGTTGTTTAGCTTTATTTGTTTTCAAACTTGACTTAGAAATGGTGCCGGTGTTTTTACATGGCATTTTGTGGCATTAAAATTAATTCTTGTAATGATGTTGTTCTTTTCTCCTGACCTTGAGTGAATGGAGCGCAGACGGTGATAAAGGACAAAAGCCAGGAAAGTTTGTGAATACCAAGCCCTTAATTAAATGGTGGGCTTGAATCTCACGATATCGAGGCTTAGCTGAGAGACCAGGGTTCTCAAACTGAGACTATGGTTGGTAAAACGACTGAGCTAAACAAATCATTCAGGGTTCGTTCGGATCCATTCGGGGCTTCAGGCTCGTGGCGCGGTCATAATGACATTGGGGGCGGTTCCGGCAAACTATCCGCAGTTGCCCATTTTATGGTGCAATTCCACATATTTTCCGCAAGATGTCGCTATAAGTTTATGTAACTTGCAGTAAAAACTGTTCCTATTTCACGCGTTTTATTAATGTATTTTCAGTGGGTGATTAGACAATAATTACCTGCCAGGTTCACTAATGGGGCACACACACTGACACACCTCGTGTTTTTGGATCGTGGAAGGAATGCAGCTCAAACACACGATGAACACTAAACCTCACACACGTCCATGGCCAGGAATCCAACAGCATCATCAACCCATTCTGAACATGTTATTTTCCATCAAAACGTTAATTATGTTTCTTGGCATGAAAAAAGAATGAAACATGTTATACAGTAATGCTAGAAGGGAGATTTGGTTTTGCAACCAGACTGTGTTTCGTCATGATACATTTAATAACAGATATTATTTATTCGATAATGTTAAAATACATTCAAAGATTTAGCTCTGGAAAAGAATTAAGAGACCACTCTAAACAAATCTACATTTTTAAATAATGGTTTGATCGCGATTCTGCTGGCTGAAGGCTATGCTGAGCAGCAGGTAGCTTCCAGGATCAAAATTTCTAAGACAGCAGTTCACAAGAACAAGGTGAGGCAGGAGACACTGGGAATGACTAGAAATCAGCCAGGTTAAGGACGGAGGTGACATTCTAATGCCAGAGACGACCATTAACTTATCCAACAGAGCCTCACGAATCATAGGATGACATCAAGTGACCTTCAAAAGGAACAGGAGGCATTAAATGCAGGTGTGAAGTGCACTAATCGGACTGTGTCAGGCTCCTCGAGGCAGGACTGAAGTCTCATAAAGCAAGTAAGAAGCTCTTTATTATGAGAAGCAGGGAAGAGCCAGGTTGGAGTTTGCAAAAATATGTGTATTTTGCACAGAAGCAAACCCATAAATTGATGAATGTGAAAATAAAGATTTTGCTGTGGTCTCTTAATTTTTTCCAGTGCTGTGCATAGTACACCTAACGTGATAAATACTGTAATAGTGTTATCTAATCTTGCTCTTTAATAAACGATTTTTGTTACGCATATAACCAGGACAAGCCATTAAATAGCAGCTGAATAAAAATGACAGCGCTAAGGAGAGGATGCTTTTCTTTGAGCCTAGGGCGGCCATCTTTATTTCACCCTTATCTCCCAAACCGCTTCGGGATTGTTAAATTATAGTGGAATTACACATGCGTCCAAGACCCTATATGGTGGCACTGTTTAAAGAACAAAACACAGTGGGACTGGAGACCAAGGGCTACAATGCTGCCAGCCCTGAATCCTGCCATATCCTACCGTGTCCCGCAGCATGCAGTGCCCCCCACCCTGCAAGTTCCTGCTGACTCCTTATCACACACAGGCACCCCTTAGTAAGATTATTTCGCTGGGCCTGTCAACACGAGGTCCTCATGGAAATGTCCATGCGGTATTTATCAGACATTGACGAAAAGGTAACTGTATGATAGCAGCATGCATGAGCTCTGTGTCGGGGTTATGCTAATCCCTTTAGCGTGCTGAAGAGAGCACTGCTTTGCTGGGAATGCCTCACAGGGGTGCTTGAGCCCTTTCTGTTCAGATCTGGGTAGCGCTGTGACCGTCTCTCATGCTCATGTCATTCAAGGGTGACTGTGGCTCCAGCATTTCGTCACACCATGAAGTTGAAAGCTACAGCGAACATGTCTTACCTGATGGTTGATTTCTCTGAAGAGAGACGAATGCTGGAAAAGCTTAGCTTTCTGCCCGGTAAATGCACCAACCTGACATCCCCAGAGTTAACTGCGTAGTGGATCCAAGCATATTTACTGAAATGCTGTTTGGTGTTTACCACTGCACTGTTTTTGTTTTTCTTACACTTCTGATAAACCATGACAGCATACTTAGAAACAGTACATTTTTTTCCTCAATAATTTCCAAGCTATAAGGAACTAGATCGCATCAAAGGTCAGGCTAGTTTGTTTCTTTGATCGCTAGACGTATAAATTTCATTAATGCCTGTCTGCAACTATATTTCAGTGCCCAGAGCACCAGAGATTGATGTGACGGGCTGCCTTGTTACCGACAATACAGTGACAGTTGCATGGAGAATGTCCGTGGAAGACAGCAAGATCGATCACTATATTCTGGAGTATCGGAAAACAAATCATGGAGGACTGCCTAGAGTGAAAGACGAATACTGCTGGGAGGTGGTGGATAATGTGAAAGTTACAAAATTCACACTGACAGGTATGTCACAGCACACTTTGTAGGTTCTATTAGAGAAAACTGTCTGCCAGTCGTTACATGATACAGCCTGCCCTTATTCCAATTTCCTCTTGTGTTTTATGTGTCTCTGGGAAACGTTACAAAATATCATGTGGAGAAATTCTTCTTTCAGGGTTAATATTTGATTCTGAGTTCATGAACTTCCGTATACGAGCATGTAACAAGGCTGCAGTTGGGGACTACTCTGATCCCATCACCTTAGAGACAAGAGGTCAGGCTTGCTCTTCAGTCACATTTTAATGTATGTCATGCCATTGAAATAATGTCTCATTTCGATGGACACTATGAAGTAAAACATGGACAGTCAGCTGTGCCTCTGTTCTATTAACCTATGCACTCTTCATTTAGCTTTTAATTTCAACTTGGATGCCACATCCTCACACTTCAACCTGAAAGTCGAGGACCAAAGGGTTGAATGGGATCCACAGTCTGGCAAACTGGACAACAAGGTTAAGGGCAAAGAGAACAAGGGCAGGTAACAGCTTTTCAGATACACTTCCTTTTACACACATTGCCAAACTTGAATATTTCCCTCACAGAAAAACAAGCTCTTATTTAAAGCTGGAAATCAATACCTCAACAACTGTATTAGCTTATTGTGAAACCTGTTACTTAGACTTGAATGTGATTTTTAGGATAGGCCTAGGGTTTATTGGGTGTATTTCCCAGAATGCACAGGAGTGGTGCCATGCGCAGCCAGGGAAGTTGACATTTGGATGTTTTTCTACCATTGCCGCATGCCATGTTTATTAGTTCCTGTCCCTGGTGGGCCTCATATTGGAAAATGATGTATTTCCTCCACCAGATCAGCTCACGAGTGGACCCGGGTTCGATTGGCTTTGGCTTGCACTGGAAATAGAGATCCAGTCTGTAATGATAATTTTGTGAGGGAGCAGCAATTTCATCCATTACATATTGACTTTACAGAAGGAAAACTATCTATTTTTGTGGTTTCTTTTATGTATATAGTAATATTACACTCAAAGTATCACTGTAAAAGCAAACACATGGATCTTGCGATTCTTTCCAGGCTCTTGGTTTCTTCCGACTGTCCAGGAGCTTATTTGACTCTTATTAGTAATAAAATAAAGTTTTATTCCCTGTATTATTCAGCTTTAGCTTTTAAAAGGCAAGATAGCACAGCTGCACACACAAACTCTGGTTATTGTGCTGGTGCTTTGATTCTATGTACTGACATTGATTGTGATTAATGACTAACAGCTAGTCAGAATTACCTGGTCTTCATTGATATTTTTATGGCTAACAAGTAATTAATGCTGGTCACTTGTACTTAATGGATGATATTTTTGTGTTTTTTTTTTATTATTAATGTTAACTGGGTTTTCATATTTTTTGTCAGCTAATGGATATTGACTGGGTTGGAATCTTTGGTACTGTAGCTAACGGCTAATCGATGTTGACCAGGTTGCTAACTATATTAAGTAACTAACAACTGATCAATGAAATAGTTCCACCTTGTTCTGTCTTTCTGTCCACAGTGGTGGAACAGCATCTCCCAGCAGAACTAGGCCTACCTCGCGAGCCCCTGCAGCCAGGGGGAGAGACCGGTTTACAGGAGAGTCTTACACAGTACTGGGTAATTATTCCCCAGCAGCATACAATGTGTGACTGTGCATGTAATGTATATAATACGTCACCTTGTATTTAATTTATTTTTGATAAATACAGAAGGCCTTCAGTAATATATCCTACACTAAAAGGACACTAATATACTCTGCTGGCTTGCGTTGCATTACTATAAATATGCAGAGTGAGTCAATGTAATGAACAGACAAGTAAACTTTATATGATCTATTTACTTACCTTTCCGGGGAAAGTTCAGTGTCTTGGTGTAAGAAGAGTTTGTGCTGCTTTGGGTCTGCGGAGGATCGCTCGCACAGCTCCTGTGAAGTTTTCTGTAACCTTATGTCGCCGTTCATTCCATTCTCAGGCAACAAATGTATTTCCAGTGGACAGCACTATTGGGAAGTGAAGGCAATGAAGGACTATAAGTCTTATAGCGTGGGGGTGGCCTACAGGAACTTCGGCAAGTTTGACCAGCTGGGAAAGACGAACACTTCATGGTGTGTCCATGTCAACAACTGGCTACAGACATCTTTAGCTGCTAAGCACAACAACAAGACGAAGAGTCTTGAAGTCCCAGTTCCGGATGGGATTGGCGTCTACTGCGATTTCGACAGAGGTAAGGATTGGGAAAGTCAAACTCCAGTATTACTCTAATACTACTTTCTTAAACAGCTGTTTATCCAAGTACCTCTATTGTCTATAGCCCCTTACTCAATGCAGAGTTGGGGTGGGCCTGAAGTCGGTTGCAGGATGCATAGCACGGTACTTAGCAGTTCAGGTGTAAGCAGAGAAATTAGGCTTCTTTGTTGAGTACCACTTTGCCTGCCTCTGCAGCATCTCGGTGCTCTTCTTCTATCAGACACTGTTCACGAAGCCAGGATTTCATAAAGCTGATTAAAAATATGCATGTAAAACCTCAGCGAAGACAGCCGCAGCCAGTAGCAGCAACAGAACAATTACTGTGGCCTGCCCTGGTTTTGATTTTAGATTCACAGAAAGTCTCAGGTTTCTATTTGCCTTAGGATCTGTTTACTTGGGGCGGCTCATGTTACATTACCTGTCCGTACTTGCGTTGGATACGTTACTGGGCTATTGATCAGTAAAACCCCTGGGACTTGAAGTTAACATTCTTAACCAACCGTTCCAACCATTTTGAACCATTCCAAAATCACATATGATGTTTGCCCAAACCTTAAATTGTATACTGAATGAAATTAAATAGTCTAGCGTGAGATTTTCATAGCCTGCAGTGTTGTGGGGTGTGCTCTGGGTGTAAGAATATTATAAACTAAGGTTCTTCTCTTATTTTAGTTTCACTTTCAGTGATCTCCTGTTTTTCTTCCCATGGATCACTTGTTTGACATCTAAGGTGTGCCGTGTTTTGTTCCAAGCAAAGCTGCAGTACGTTTGCTTACTTTTTGCTGCTGATGAGATGGTTTAGTTTGACTCTCCATTGCAGGATCTTCAGCTCGACATACATCTTAGAGTGACGCAAGTTTATGGTGATTGGGTTGCTTGTCCCTAATCATGGAGTTTCTGTTAATAGAAATTATGAATGCTGTGTCTGATCTGTATCTATATATGTTTGTGTGTGTGCCTGTGTACTTTTTGGCAGTACGTTCTGCAGAAGGAATTTCCCTGTACTGTGTACACATTAGTGACTATCCTCAATGCCCCAGCGTTGGTGAATCAATTGCTGTTCTGGAACCTGGTTTTCCTGTCAGATTTAAGCCCAGAGCAGTAACAGCAGGCTACAAACAGCAGACGGACATCAGACACAACATGAGAGACCTGCCTGGTCACTGGCTTCAACTTAATACTTAGTACCACCTCAGGGATGTAATGAAGGTTTGTGGTCTTAAGCACTGCATTGGACGTGATCATGTGACATGTTGTCTTCCTCCAGGTCAGCTGTCCTTCTGCAATGCAGAAAATAAACAGTTACTCCACACATTCAAGACTAAATTCATCCAGCCTGTTATACCCGCTTTTATGGTGAGTTTTAGTATAACCCACATATGCTACAGAATGGGCCGGATGTTCTCTTTAAGAATATACCTTTATTTCCATGGGGATGCTCCCTACCTATCTCTGGAGGGAGAATCAGGTCGCAAGGCTGCTTCATACCTTCATTCCTCTTGGGTGTCCAGTCCCAACATTCTGAACGCAAGGGCTGCAATCGATGCATATCAGCGAAAACGAAAATCATAGAATTATGTGTTTTGACCTCATAGACTCCCTACAAAATGACCCCTTAATATAGCGTCCTTCTCCTGTGAAACTGTCTAGATTTGGCAGTAAAGAACATAGAGGCCGCTGTCATTAGATGCTGCGGAGGGTCTCATGGGAAGATGCTTGTTTGTCAGATCAAAGGCGCATAAAATGCTTCCAGGTGCAAAGACACACTGGCTAAATGGTAATGATGTTTCCATGAGTCAAACGTTGTCAGAAAACAACAGCGGAAACCAGCAGTAATCTTGAAAAAAAAGACTCGCACTGACCTGCAATAATGGCACTGGCGTGGTTTTCATCCTGTTTAATGGATGCGTGTATCTCCTGCAGGTGTGGTGTGGAGCTCTGGTGCTCTCCACGGGCCTGCAGGTTCCCAGCATCACTGGGGGCTTCCAGAAGACTGATAAGGGCTCAGAGGCTCCAGCAGCCACTGTGGCACCAAGAATTAGCTGACAGCCTCTGGAGTCTTACTTCCTAAATTCTT
Organism: Cyphomyrus plagiostoma; assembly: GCA_019775915.2. NCBI lineage: Eukaryota > Metazoa > Chordata > Actinopteri > Osteoglossiformes > Mormyridae > Cyphomyrus > Cyphomyrus plagiostoma. The sequence goes on along the minus strand of JABFEA020000119.1, from coordinate 21,183,910 downwards.
GCAAAGCGTGCTCCTTTTGTCAGGTTTTGACATCCTGAGTGGTACAAATGAGAGCAGTGTAATGTTACCTAATGAATGAGAGCGTATGGAGTAAGAAGGGGGCTGAAGAAGGAGCTTTTTTACAGTATGTGAATCAACCAGCCTCTGTGTATTTGTATTATTTATACTGCATAAACAGTAAGTCTCTTTTCAGTGTATATGTGTGTGTGTTATGTACAGTATACATTACATTGTGGGGACATTAACATGATTAAAAAAAAAAACCTTTTATATTTTTTGGTCCCCACAAAGAGAAACCTAATTTTATAAAAATCTGCGACTGCAATGAAAAAACTAAAAATCAAAAGTCTTGTACTTTGTTTGGTTACTTATGGTTAAGTTTAGGGCTGGGTAGGGGTTAAGGTTGACATTGTTGGAATTAGGGTTTTTCCAAAAGAAATGAATAGACAGTCTCCACAAAGATATGAATAAAAGTGTGTGTGTGTGTGTGTGTGTGTGTGTGTGCCTGCTGAGACATTGAATTTGGTATGCGAGTTTCCTAGATGCTCCACTCCATTACTTCATCAGTACTCAGATACTGTACTCAGTACTTCAAAAGATGCTAAACAAGTTTCCCTAGATGCTCCACTCCATTACCTCAACAGTATGCAGATACTGTACTCAGTATTTGAAGATATGTTAAAAGAGTTTCTCTAGATATTCTGCTCCATCACTACAGCAGTACTGAGATACTGTACTCAGTATTTCGCCCGACAGACTTCATTCTGGCTGAAACAAACTGCAGTCATCATAGAAGATTAGTAAATTAACATTTTCACATTTATTTGTTTCTTTTTTGTTGTGCTTGCATGGTCCACAACCTGAAATTCTCACAATTTTTCTTGAAGCACGAATATGAATGTGCCTTATAGAATATGAGCCTTTGGACTGAGGGCTGTTGAGCAGATTTTTATCTCAGAGTTCCCAATAATTATTAAAATGTTGTATAAACCTCAGGAGAATTAATAAGTATTGTATTCCAAATAAAGAATTAGAATTTATGCCATTTTAAAAACAGAACTCACTGTTGGGGTGACATTACTTTAAAGCTAAATGGAACTGTGAATGATCAGCCAGGCTGTAGTTGGCAGTAAGAGACAAGCTGTTCACATGACTGATCACATGACTGTTCACATGCCTTTTTCTCCTGCTCAACAAGCTGGGCAGGCCCTCCTCATTTACCAACAACACCAAACATTCCAAGATCCATTTTGGTGCCTTTTGCCAGGGATGACGTGCGCTGAACTTTACAGATTTGTGTAGAAGCAGCAGACACAGTCAGAGGAGCAAAGATTTCTGACAGAGAGCAACATGAGATTGTGGATTATGGCTTCAACTATGACACACGATCATACTTCCACAAGCCTGTATTCTTGTGGATTTTCATAGGTGCTACACATATAGACATCCTAAGGCCAATCTCTGGTTTCTGCTGCTGGTGGCAGATTTAAGGAGATGGTCAGCTGCTTGTCATTCATACCATGACATCTAGGAATGACTATACGGCATGGGATCCTTCATGACACCCCTGAAAATACATCTAGTACAAGTGGATTTTCAAAACATACAAGTTAGACCAGTGATTTCATTTCCAGTTAAAAGGGTACATTTAGCTGAACATGACACTGCATGTTCACATCTGTTATACACATCCTTGGCACACTGATTGGTGAAAATGAGACCTAAAATTTTAAATGGGTTGCCTTCTTAGGGGATGATGACATCAATTTCCTGCACATCACCCAAAGAATAACTGGAGTGTTCATGAACCCTGTGTTTGTATATATCTTGTGAATAAAGCGGTTATTTTTTGGACTCAATTAGGCTGATGGTACTAAATGTTGAGTCACACAATAGGTTTAATCCACGGATTTTTTTAACTTTATCCTTGTAAAGAAAAACACAATGTAAATGCATTGAGAAGAACGGCAAAGAAAGATTGTAGAAGTAAGAAAGTTCACTGAAGCGTGATAGGTTAATTAAATTCATTACCTTGTTCCCTGTAACTTCAAAGGACAATTCTGATGAGCGGGGGTATTCCCAACCTGTCTAATTTCATTTTCATTAACCGAATGCCTTCACCAGGACCCATTGCTACTTGTCACCCTCTGGTGTGACTCAGCAACACCGTGCGGAGACCAAGGGCGCAAAAGGAATGTCTGACTTGCATCTCAGTGCCATTGACATCTGAGAAGGTTGCAAAAACCGATTAGAAGATGAAAGATCAAAACTGATTGAGGGAATAATGTAATTTTACCAGTATGTTCCCAGATTTTATATACGCTAATTAGTGTCTGATTTCTGTTATACTATTGTGGTTCAAAGTTCCCGTTGGGAAACACTGCTCTAAACAACTAATAACAGTATGTCTGTCTATAACAAACCATTGTGAACATATGCAATGAAAGATAGAAGTGGTCTATGTTGCTCTATGTCTGTGTTGATTAATCAATATATACCAATGAATAATTACATTAATTGTTTTATTTAAGGGACTTAACCTCACACCTCCTGGGCTGGGGGGTCACCACTGTATATCTGAGTTTCCTCCACAAAGTCTAAAAACATGCAGTTAGATCAATCAGAATCTCTAAACCGTTGTTGGTGTGTGATTGCGTGCCCAGTGATAGACTGGCATCCAATATAGGGTGTCTGGGATACTTTCAAAGTTCACTGTGACCCTATACAGAAATAAAATAAATGTCTATTCTTCTCTGCAGTGGTTGAAATGTCGCCTTTCACTTTTGGAGTAGGACAATGGAGTGTGGTTTAGAGCAGGTAGTGTGCCGGGGGCCAGGCCAGTCCAGCCAGTGTGGGGAGTTCCTCCACAAGAAGGCCATTTGAATGACAACACCTGTTCTGAAAGCTTTCTCCTTCTCAGGGAAATGAAAATGGAGATTCAGCGATTAACCCCTCAATCCAAGCCTAAGTGTCTCTCAAATCTACACTACATTGCTAATTCTTAATTTCAACAAACAGCTGATAATACTAATTATTTGTATGATAATCTGGAGTGGAATGCAAACTTCATTCCAGTAAACTGGTGGTTCAGTTGGTTACACTGACACTGCACATGTCAGAGAACATGGGTTCCAGTTTCCTTTTATGGAATGTGCATGTTCTTCCAAGCTTTCGCTGGGAGTTGCCCATCAGGCGTACCCTGCCTCATGCCCTGTGTTTGGCAGCTGATGTAAGCTCTGCATAGCAACAATACAAAATGATGCCTACAATGCGATAACAAAAATGCATTGATAATGACGTCATTGTAAACGCAAACGTTCATCTCTGCCGCATATTTAATACTGATGCGAAGGAATCCGGGGGACATAAACTCCCAAATATTTAATTAAATTAACATTTTATTAATTTCTATATGTAACTGGATTCATTGATCCCCCTCCAATAAAGTGACCTTTGGGTATTTAAAATATTGTGTCTCCCCCCCATAACAAACTCCCTCCTACCCCATTGACTGCAGATGTCGCGATAGTTAGCAGAGCCATCTGATGGTGCGACATAACTTTATCTTCATAATTCTTAACTAGCAAAATCATATTATTTACGTTGTCACGAGGTCATGGGTCGTTAACGTAATTTAGACGACTTATTAAGTCCATAAACCGGGTTTGGGCTATAAACCCCCCCTAAGCTCATATTTCCTGTCCCTGGAGTAGCCGACTCCGATGACTAGACCCGAAGGAGCAGACTACAATACCCATGGCCAGCGCAAAGTGCAAAGATAACACATTCAGGATTGAAAAATATAACCGTTCGCTATAAACGTTATATAATGTCTCTTTCCTGATGTCACGCTCGATTTATCTATAGCCTACATTTTATGGAACCCCTCGTCCTATTCATTGTCGCTGGGGGTCCGGAGCCTATCCCATAGGCTATAGGCGTAGGATAGGGAACAATCCGGGATGGGGCGCCAACACACCGCAGGGCACAGTCACACATTTGCGGACAGCTTGGTGACTCTAGATAATCTCAGTATGTTTTTGGATAGGAAACCCCACGATGACTGGGAGAGGGTATTTGCGATCTGCACACACATGGAGCTGTACTGGACACTCGAACCTGGTACCCACAGGTATAGAGGCAATAGTGCTAACCACTGCATCACCGAACAGAACCATGCAGGATTTATGCTCGTTACAATTTACGAATCTGGATCCGTGCCTCTGATTTATAGGTGTTTGATTCTGCTACATTTTTCTGTAGTGTCATTGTCAAAATAAAAGTGATATGATATACCCAGTACGTAAAATTACACTTTGACTTTTATATGAGCTTGTCATTTCGGTCCCTTTGTTTACTTCAGGGTGGGATTTTCCCCATACATTCAGCATAAAGTATAAATCAAATACAATAAGCTCCCTCCTTGGTCATCCATTACGACTGTACTCATACATTTTAATTTTAAAATTATGTTTTGGTATTTGTATTTTTTCCAATACCATATATTTTTCATTAAACCAGACACTCAGATTCACGTGTCTGAATGAGAAATAGCATCTCCTTTTTAAATGTAGCGATGATTCGTAGTGCAGGTATAATGTGACGTTTAAGTCTCGCTTGGCGACTAGTAGCTGAGAGAAAAGCTGCGCCTTAAATGAAACAAAACGAGTGAATCCTGCGCTTCCACCGTCACTTTATGGTTTAAATCTGTACAATTAGAGATCACCCTGGACACCAGCTGAGTCCTGGAGAGCCACAGTAGAACATCTAAAACCTTCGGACATCAATCCTGGTTGCCCAGCTTGCCGATCGCAGTCACATAATTTTTGTAAAAAGGGATGCATTTTTCGGGGCGAAAACCAGCCTTTGGGCATACTGGATGTCATTATCCTTTGTCATGCTGAAAAATGAGTGCCTTGCTGCACAGGGAAGCCATTTTGTGTGCTGAGGCTCCTCTCGATGCCCGTACTTCTGCGCTCACGTCAGCGGCAGGAAGCGCACCTCTGGCCGAAGCGGGGAGACGCGGGGCTCCGCTCCAGAGCAGCACCCGGACCTGCGGGTTTCACCGACACCTCCGTTCCTCGGCTCTACTTTCTGTGCGATGGATGGGTAGGTCTTACTATCTTATACACGGAGCCGATCGCGTGCTGTTTGCACGAGAATAAACGTCGATGCGTACTTTCCGTTTGTGTCTGAGTGTGTGACTGCCTGTGGATGTTAATGCATATTAGGAAATAGAAACAAGGAAGAGAAAATGGGCAAGACTGGAGCGAGAGGGAGCTGCCAGCCTTCCGGCATATTAACCGAGGTGTCGGTGTAAATGTGTGGCTTTTCCAAGCAAAAGCAGCGCTTTATTCGGTTCAGCAAAACGATGATCTGATTCCTGGGGAGGACGCACATGTGTGACTTTATGATGTGGCCGATTGCGGTCTGAGTGTTTTATCTCCAAAGTTTGCGGAAGGCACTACGCGTCTGATAGCCCTTTCGTGGTGTTTTCGAGGCGCTTTCTCCTGGGTTACGTGTGTGGGTTCCCTACCCTGTGCTGTTTTTTAAGTTAAACCGCGGCGAAACGAGGCACCGTGACAGTCGTGAGAAACATCTCCGTGCTGCCATTTTAAGATCGCCAAGGGGCGTTTCTGATGAAAAATGTACCGATGGAGAGACTCGGCTTTTCCAGCTGCATTAAGGTACAGAAAAAGGCGAAATCAGAAATTTCCCAACGACGCATAGCTATCAGGCTGTTTAAAATTGAATATTTGATAGTTTGGTACATAATCACATTGTGGATACATGGTGCTGTCACAAAGCTCTGCTGTGTGTGTATGTGACTTCGGGGTGGAGTTCTTTTTTGCTGAAATGTTGAATTCTGCCTGTGATTATTAAGGATAATCTGATTCCTTTATGATAAATAGCCATGCCATCGAAGCTTTGCCGTTTTTAATTGAAGCGTGTAGATGTGCCGCTGGTCGCTTATGTTTATATAACCGTGCGGTAAACAGACTCGCCCGAAATATTCTTGTCTTTGATTGATCGATAAACTTCTAGATGATATTAGTCAGTTGAAACTTTGAATTCGGTAACGTGGAAGTCGTTATCAGTGCTTTAAGCTGTGGATCTGTAATCGTAGGCACCTTAATGTGGTCTTGGGCAGAACAAAAGGTGGATGCAGGCCTGTGAGCTTTAAACCTCTGACCCGCTGCCTCCTGATCGCTGCTCACTTCTGCGCCTTTTGCATACAGAATTTATTCCCTTATTACTCCAAACGTAATTCGGTAACATTTTGTGCTGTGAATGACCAAGTGTTATTAGTCTATGCTAATAAATGTATCTATCTTGGAGATGTTTTTGTTACATTTTGTAGCAGTGTAGTTTCTGTATCTTTGCGTTTCAGATCCGACTGTAGCCGTGAAATTAATATTTTTTGGATGTTCTTGGAATACACATAATTACCCTAAAACTTACTTTTTCTGCATCTGTCAAATAGCATAAATTTTTAATAAACTCTTACCTGCACCACATATTTTAAATACTGTAAAGAGAATCTGACGGTCTATCAGTAAACAGGAATAAATATATAGATATCTGTGTTTTTAATGCAGTTGTCTAACTAACTGGTTCGAGTTTGTTTGCAATAAGATGTATTTATATGAATAATATTGTCTGTTTGTGTTCAGTTGTGACTTGTGTCCTCATGGCCGTTGTAGGCCTATGGCTGTGATTTGGAGAGATGTTCTGCTTTGTTTTGTTCACAGTAACAGTTCTGGTGAAAGTAAGAGCCATTGATTGTAATGGCAAAGCAAGCCTTTAGCTTTTCAGAGATCCTGCATGCATGACTCTTGCTGCTTCTGGATATTCAGATGTTACTCTTATTACTGCCATTTGAACGTGTTCTTATGTTTCTATGTGTATTCTAGTACGGTGCATTTGCTTTGTTGGTGGCCAATTTGGAAGTACCTGTGCCATGCAACACAGGCAGTTGTACGGGAGTATTTAAGGTATACCTGTGTTTACCGCTGGTGTCCGAGATGTGCATCGTAATTAGCATATGAATGGTGGTTGGGGATGTGTAGGTAGCCCTTATTTATATAGCCTGCTTGCTTTCTGGTGTGATGAAAGGCTGACTCATCTAAAATTAAAGGGAAAAAATGCTATGAACAGACTTTAACCGTGAAAAACTGTGCCGTTTCAAATCTGAGTCACTTCGCTGACAATTAAACAGCATCAAACACAGCTCTGCATCTGCTGGTGGTAAAAAGCAGGCACACCGTTGCAATTCAATTTACGTTCGACCCATAAAACACATTCAAAGCCCGAAGAAGCCAAGCGTATATCAAATGTGGGTTCCCTTTTCCAGCGAGCATTAATGAGTTTGCAGGAAGAATGAACCTAGGGAATAATGATTGGCTCATTATTTCTTTAAGATTGGTGGGAGGGGATGAAGGCCGATTTCGAAGGCTGTCCCCCCAGGGTCATTCAGCGTGCAGCACCCCTGGAGTAAATGGACCTTGCTCTAGGGACCAACAG
>JABFEA020000119.1:21145938-21167987 GCA_019775915.2 Cyphomyrus plagiostoma | reverse complement strand
TTCTATTTTAGAAAAAGGGGGCCCCCCCCACCACCCAATTTGAAAAACTCTTCTACACCAGTGACTATCATGTAGACTCCTTGTAATAACTGACATGAGCCTGCGGCCCTCAAGGTTTGACGATTCTAAGTTTTGAAATAGTGCAAGTTTCGAGCAAACAACTCACGAGTGCTAAATGCTGATGGACGACAATCGCATCGAGTAGCAGCAAGCTGAAGCGATGCAAAAAGTACCAAGCTAATCGAGATAGACGTGTCTAGCATTTTGAAGTGTCGTTTTTTTGTGATCTTCACTGTGGTGAAATGAAATTAGCTGGTGTTTCTTCCATGGTGGATCACATTAGTGAGGCATTAAAGTGCCATCTATGAAAGATACTCACAATAAAAGATAATATTGATATCTTATAATAAACATTGACTCTAGAGAAGGCTTTGTTTTGACTGTTGGCTTATGCAGCTGCACCCCTGTGTAAGGACAGTGCTTTAAGCGTTTCATACAGCAGCAGTGGTGCACTGGATCCTGAATAAAGTGGACCTTACCTTTTACCACGTTGTTTTAATGTGCCTGGGCTTCTTCCTGTCATTAGCTGTCTTTGACGGTGCCTGCTCATAATAACCCAAATCATGGCATGTAAGGAAGGTGGGGTCGTTTGTAATTTTTTTTAGATAATGTTACCTTGGTAAAAAATCTGCTGCTGGATCATGTGTCGTATCCACAGGCTCAGAATGTCAGCTGGCTCAGTGTCCACTGCACTCCTCTTTGTTACACACTTAGAATATTAACGGGAAATGTACACCGGCCTTCACTCTGCCTTAGTAACCTGAGGTTCCAGTTCCTGTTTCCTACAGTCTTTGTGTTTTCTAGGCAGGCGGTATAAAAGACAAGCCCTGCGAGTCGGGTCCTCAGAACAGGCCGTGTGTACCTGTATCATTTTCCTGTAGATGTGCCTGAACAGTCTATCTCGGCTTCACACCTCGCTAGATAGAAAAGCACAGAATCGGGGAATGTCTGATGGCTTGTGGTGTCACGCTCGCTTCAGGTGGTTCTAGGGCATGTGAATCTGCAGGCATCCTGTGGCATTTGGTTCTGGCTGGTGCTGTTGGACCTGCATCCTGCGCACATGCTACCCAGAAGGCCTGAAGACCTCTAAACTTTGCGATGACTGTCATCCTCGCCTGGGCCTGGTCTTCTGTGACGCGCGTGAGCACTGTTCTGTAGGGCTGGTCACCGCAGCCCGTTCCTGTTCCAGTAGTGGTCACTCATGGAGACACTGTTCTGGATCACTGGTGCTTATGATAGATAGATGGAGCACTGTGGTAATTAGGCCTGTTAGGATCAGGCAAAATCAGTTAAAACGCCACTGTTCAGTAGCTGACCCTTGTTTTGGACATGCTGTGACCCCCCCCGCAGTCCCAGTTTGCCACAGGCCCCGACACCATCTTCGCTGACCCACCGGGCCTCTGTAAAGTGAGCCTGGCAGGTTTTTCGCCGCCTTCCCTCCTTTATTTGTCAGCTTGTATCCTGTTACCGACGAAGGAGACCGCGCTTAATAATAGATGCTGTACACAATGGAGTTTGTGCACGTCTGCCATTCAGTCCCGCTTAGGCATCGTACAGGCTAACAGGACAGCTGCCCCCCTCGTAGGCCAAACTGCCCCGGTTTCTGGGGAGACCGCCTATCGAGCTGTCGAACCTATGTCTCTGCTGGTTTCCATGATGCGGCCGTGTGCTGTTACTGCTTCAGCTTCATCGCACGGTACAGCTGAAACCGTGTGTCTGCCTGTGACAGTCTCTCCCTCTCTGCACACTCCACTGTCTCTCTTCCTCCTCTCTCTCTCTCTGCCTCTCTCTCTCTCGCTCGCTCTCTGTTTCTCAAACCTCCTCAAGGCCCAAATGGACCTCCCCTCACCCTGCGTGCTCCCCCTCTCCCCTTCACAGAGGACTAGACTGACATGCGTTTCAGGTACAGTCCTGACTTCTCCGTGATACTTTCCCGTTTTCTCGCGTCAAGATGGAGTCGCTTCTTGTTTTATGCTTTTAAGCTTCATTCGTTCGCTGGCTTGTTACCTTCAGACCAGTTTGTTGTAACGTGGTGAAAACGGTCTTGGCATTTTAGGAATGGCGCTGGCCTGTTCTTTTCCTTGTGCATTTCTTCCGATAAGAGTATTCAAGGGCGTCTGATGCTGGAATAAAACAATCTTACTCTGAAAGCAAAAGAAGCTTGTGGTGTCAAAGATGGGGTTCATATTTTGATGTGTCAGGGAGCAAAGCTTTTGTAAGACGGATGGTGGAGTATGTAAAGCGGCTTGGCTGGTGTGTCTTCCTCAGGTGTGTAACGTGCCTGTAGAAGCACTTTTGTTCTTGGAGTATGTGGCTTCCTGTTAATGATCTGAAGGGGCTCTGTGTAGGCCCGTGTGTCCCTGAATGGCCGCCGGGTGAGTGCGTGTTATGCTGTCAAAATCCAAGCGTGATGACCCCTTTTTACAATCATTGTCTTAGTTGCATTGATGTATCACCACACAGATCTCGGTACTGGCCTGTTTGCCGTGGCAGTACCTTGGTAGGGACCCAGTCGCTGTGATGTAACAGACTCATGTCTTGACATCGGTCTGGTCTTTGTGATCAGTATCTTGGTACCAGCTCATTTGCTGTGATGTACAACCACATGGATTGTGGTACCGACCCGGTCGCTGTGACAGGTTCTTGATTCCAACCTGTTTGCTGTGAGAGTATCTTGGTACTGACTGGTCTCTGTAATGTAACACCACACAGATCTTGATATTGACCCTGATCACTGTGACACTATATTGGTTCCAACTCTTCAACCACGGGGTCATGGTACCTACCAGATGGCTGTGATGCATGGTTCTGATTTGTTCATTTTGACAGTATCTTTGTTTGGAACTGGTTGCAGTGACGTATCCCCAAACAAACCTTGCTACTGACCAAGTTGCTGTGATGTTTCCCTGCATGGATCGTGGTTCTGACTCATTCATTTTGACAGCATCCTGGTTCTGATCCATTTGCTGTGATGTATCACCAAACAAACCTTGGTACCAAACCAGTTGACGTGATGTATCACCACATGGATCTTTGTACCGACCTGGTTGCTGTGATATATCACCGCACGGATCTTGGAACTGATTCGGATACTATGACAATATCTTGGTGAAAACCTGGTATACACTGTTGGACTCTGTTTTTTGGATTTCCTATGTGTTTCTCCCTTTAGATCACTTGACCAAACTTGATTGTCACGTGACCCTATACCTGCACGACTGGCGTTGTGCTGCTTCAGCTAACGTCAGTGAGATTTGATGTCAAATTAAAAATGAAGTGAGGCCTATAATATAAAAGCCTCTCTGATCCAGTATCTTTACACTGATGTATAATAGAAATATCCTGCATTTGTTTGCACAAAGGTGTTTTTGTCATCTAAGCCAAAATTGTTGTATAAAATGCATTTAGTTTGACTTTGTAATTAACGTCATTATTGGATCAATGATTTCAGCAGCAGGTGGCACACTCATGTTGCCTTCTTGCCGCTGGCATTTCTCACGTTCTTTGACCAGCAAAAAGGTGGGAATGCCTGCTAACTAAGCTTTGTCTCTGTCTTCTAGTGGGGATCTGAGGAGTTTCTTTCTTCTGGTTTCACATACCGCCATCTACCATGAGCAGTTCTACTCCATCTACAGGTATCGCTCTTCTCCCTGAATGTCTAAGCAGCTTTTCTGGAGGTTGACAGATGCTGAGAGAGTAGGGATTCTTGGGAAGAAGTGAGGCTGGACTAGAGTGCAGAGTCAGGCAGGGTGGCGACCGCCTCTCAGTCAACAGTGAAATGCTCCACTTCTGCTGTGGCGTTCCTGTGCACAGTGAGCATGTGCGTATTTAAAAGGAGCCCACTTAGAGCTGATACTGAGGATAAATATCATGTGTAGAGAACATGGCTTCAGCGTGAGTGTAGGATGGAACACGATGTAAAAATTCTTGAAACAAAAGCACATATGTCAAAGCAATTAGACTTTGGTGTGAATAAAAAAGTGTTGATAAAAATTTATAAAGTGTGGGGCTTTTGGTGACGGATTTCCGGAGTTAGTTGCTGGCAACGCAGTTTGGGAAAAACCTGATGAGACTTTTGGGGGGAAAGAGAGAGAATTTGTACCACATGCTGCAGACTGATCGTTCACTGAGTGGTTTTCCTGTGAATAATGGCTTCTGTGCGACATTCTCGTCCTGCAGCTAATGGCAACGACAGCAAGAAGTTCAAAGGAGACAGGTCTCTGTGTGGCCCCTCCCGTGTGCTCCACGTGCGGAAGATTCCCACTGAGGTCTCCGAAGCAGAGATAATCTCCCTCGGAATTCCCTTTGGCAAAGTCACTAACCTGTTGATGCTTAAAGGGAAAAACCAAGTAGGTGGAGAGAATAAAAGCCACATCAACACGGGTCATTTGCTTCGTTTCTCATTAGCATACTGGATAATAGCGAGGAAGCCCTTTCACAAGGGGAGTAGGTCTTTAAGCTACTGCAAGAAGGATTCATTTAATGTACTCTCTTGTGATCCATTACTGTCTTGTATTTTTTTTTTTTGCATACTGTTCCCAGCCAAATGCCAGCATCACGGGCTCTAGGGTTGCTAAACTCTCATACGTTTCCATTCATTTTCATGGAAACTTTCCAACTTTGAGTATTTCCAAAATTCCCCGGGTTAACTTCCCATGGAATGGGAAGTTTCTGGAAAGTTTCGTTTGCAACCCTCGCTCTAATCCTCGCATGTTAAGCGTTGGCTGGTGGGAACTGCTGGAAGGTTTGAGGGGATCAGCGGTCTCAACGGAAAGGAGCAGACAGAGAGCTAGCTGCAGTCTCAGCTCATATAGAGATCTGAGGAATATTGTATACATACATGATATTCAAAGATCTTTCTGACTGCATATGCTGTGTAGCTCAGACCTTGCTGACTGCTTTTCACACTGTCATGTCCCCCTAGGCCTTCATAGAAATGGCTTCAGAAGAAGCAGCCATCACAATGGTGAACTACTACACGTCTGCCACCCCACACATCCGCAATCAGCCTGTTTTCATCCAGTATTCCAACCACCGGGAGCTGAAGACTGACAACCTGCCCAATCAGGGGGTGGGTGACCCTTCCCGCCTTAAGGAAAACCCTCCCTTGAGTTTGTACCCAGAGTATTTATTTAATGAATGATTTTCAACACTTTTTTTCCTTATTGTTGTGCCGTCGATTGTTGGGTTAGCTTGGAGAATGTAAAATACCCGAGTGCCTGAGCAGTCACATATTAACACCAGTAACCTCAAAGATGCACCATAAATTAGCAACAGGTTTTGCTGCTAGAATTGGTGTGTTAGGAAATGTTTCCTTTGTGGACATCACAGAGAGCCCAGGCAGCCCTGCAGGCAGTGAACACGTTGCATTCTGGGACCATGACCCTGACCAGCTCTGCGTCGGCCAGTGAGGGAGCTCTCGTGCCCGGCCAGAGTCCTGTGCTGCGCATCATCGTAGAAAACCTCTTCTACCCTGTCTCTCTGGAGGTGCTCCACCAGGTCAGTCCCTCTCCCTTCTGTCCTTTTTGAGAAATTCTGCCGTTATAGGTCACATATCAGACACAGGTTTGGGTTTCAGGAGGAATCTGGTTATTTTTAAATGGGTACCAGTGGCTTGTTGGAGAAATGAGTTATTTGACTGGTCCTTCTCTAGCAGATTCAATGAATGTATAGTTTCACTTTCTGTTAGAAGCCAAATCCTCCGAAACATTGCTTGTACTTTTTTAGCGATGTTCAGAGGTATTCTACAGCAGCGGCCCCCCAACCTTTTTTGCGCCACGGACTGGTTACATGTTAGACAATATTTTCACGGACCGGCCTTTAAAGTGTGGGGGGTAAATACGACGAAATAAAATGATACGACTGGCATAAAAACAAATATAAACCGCATAAAAATAAAACTCACCATTACTGATATTAGTGGGAGCCCTGAGCTCGTTTCTCTGAAACGAGCCGGTCCCATCTAGGCGTAATCGGAGACAATGACACCCCAAGTATTTTTTTCTATGCGGCCAGGTACCAAATGGTTGGGGACCTCTGTTCTAGAGTAAGCTCTCATTCTTGACAAAAATAAAAATCACATCACTTGATTTGCTGTTTATTGGAATAAAGGACTCTTCAGTCGAAATGGGTCTTGCGTGTATTTTTGCACAGATATTCTCCAAGTTTGGGACCGTCCTGAAGATCATCACCTTTACCAAGAATAACCAGTTCCAGGCTTTGCTCCAGTACTCAGACCCTGTGAATGCTCAGCATGCCAAAGCAGTGAGTACCACCCCCCTCCCCATCCATGTTAGCGCTGCACAGCCTAACTGGTGTGCTCAGCGAGGCCCTCTAAGGCCAGCAGGCAGGCTAACCTGTAGCAGCAGAAAGTCCACTTCCTATTCATTGTGATTGGAGCGTTCAGCCTTTGACTCTAGTTTGATTTCTGTAGCCGCAACAGTTGTGTTGTTCGAGCTGTGTAACCAGGAGCCACAGAGAGAAAAGCTTTTAACGTGAACATGTCTCTCTCAGACACTGGATGGTCAGAACATCTACAACGCCTGCTGCACCTTGCGTGTGGAGTTCTCCAAGTTGACCAGTTTGAACGTTAAGTACAACAATGACAAGAGCCGGGATTTCACACGTCTGGACCTCCCATCTGGTGACGGCCAGCCCACATTGGAAGCTGCCATGACAACCCCTTTTGGTAAGCCCTCGTCATTTAGACACTGTCCTGAGCTATTTCAAGCTCTGGGCTTGGGAAGAGGCTGGGAGCAGCTTGGGAAGAAACTGGGAATGGCCTGTAAGTATCCTGGAAAGGGACTGAGATGTTTGATTTTTGGACAAAGTGAGCACGGATGTTATCAGACATTATTTAAGCCTTTCTTGAGCCCCATGGTTCAAGCTTCTGCAGTAATGCATGAAAATCCTGATCACAGTTTTTGCTGGGATGTTAAGCCCATAATCATTTTTTACCAATAAAATCTTCAGCATGATGAATGTGAAATTTCTGTTGAGAAAACCCATTTAAATCCATATAAATATCTGTATACTTGCGTTTAAACTGTTTTTGTTTATTTGTCCAAGAATGGTACAGGGGACTATAAATCAGTTTGCGAAGTTTCCGGCTCACCTTTGAGACGTGTTCCCAGATGGGATTTTGCAATGGATTGTCATCCAGTGGCATAGAAACACTGAGAAATGCTTCCTTGATGTCAGAAACTCAGAAACAGGGTTTTCTAAACCTGGCGTGCGTCAAACTGTCATCAAGCCAAAGAGGGCTGCAGGGAGAACCATAAGTGGGTTTCCATTTCTCTTTTCTATGGCCTGTTCCTGTGCAACATGCAATAGTCTAAAATGCTGCCTTGAATAGCCAGGTGCAAATCGACCTGCTCGTCCGGTGGTCCTGCTTTGGACTGTCCCAGAAAAATAATCTTCCGTAGAGAAATTACAAGTTCCAGTAAAATGAGAAGGATTGTTCTTCGAAAAAAAGGAAACAATGAAACTATGTATCCATTTTCCTGCCAATCACCATCCAGTACAGGGTCACAAAGCAAACCACCATTTTATAAGACAAATGACTGTCTGCCTGTGTGCTTCTGCCTTTTGAAAAGATGCCATGTATATGTATATATGCCTAGGTTCTTGTCACGATCATTTTACCCTGGCCGACGTGCTCAGAAGGGGAGAGATCACCGGCAGCTGGGTTGTTGGTAAGTCCCTGCCATGTTTGCATTCACAGCACCTTTTACTGGTAACTCGACAGAGCAGGGACTAGGGGTGTAAATCGTAAATCGGGCCAAACATGATTCAAATTGATTGCAGTTTTTTTAGGACTGATTCCATGCATCAGAAATCTTTCATTTTTACCACGATTCGATTTGACTATCTGATGATATTGATTACTTAAACTTTTAACTTCATAAACATGACCATGGGAATGTCACACGATATTAATAGAATAGAATCTCAGCACAATAGTTATAGTTTTTGTTGTTGTATGTAAACAGGGAGAACGAGCCAATTGTAAGAAGTAAAGAAGTAAATTGTCGAAAATGCCAGCTACTGAACTGTACGCAAATGCATTGATTGGCAGCTTTGCTGGCGGTGAACCTTGCCGATGCAGATTAACAGCATGACGCTACATTGCTTTTATACTGTGGAAAATGAAAAATCGAGCTGTAGGCAAGATTTAGTAATAAACTAAAAACATGTCACGGGTTGGTACTTTGAGTCCTGTTATTAATGGTGAATGAGTCGATGGAATTCCTTTTTTCCACTAAGGAAAATGGCCGACAGTCCAATTAAGTAATTCCCATTATTATAGTAGTCGTGTCTTTAGCTTGGCCAAGACTGACATATTGGACCGATACTGTTACATTACTCAGTATACTGTGCATTTTTAAGGCTAACATTAGTTTTTTTTCTTAGCTAACTAGTTAGCCTCAGAGTCTTGACCATTGCTAGTTCGCAAAGCATAGTTAGCAAAAGGAATTAATTTTTTTAGCACTATGAAGCAGGGATGTTTCCCAAAAGCATCGTAGCACAAAGATTATCTTAACAATTAGATGGAACGTTTTGTGTTACGAAACAGGTGCGAGTTCCCAAACTTAACGCCATTGACTGTAACGCAAAGATCATTAGGTAGAGCTTCCTTTATAAACATAAATGACCTTTCCTCTTTCTCCCTACGTTTTGGAAATTTGCGTGCCAGTTCTGTTCCTTTGTGTGTCTGCCTGCCGCATGTGAGTGCGAGAGCAAACTAGGAGGACGATTTTGCCCCCAAATATCGATTTTATAACCGATTCTGATGCTACAGATTGATGCCACTTTATTGACAAATTTATCGCGATGCATCTTTACATCCCTGCAGAGTGTATGCTTTGAATTTGGCCTCTTGAAGCGGAAGTCCCTACAATTGTAAATGGGGAGACATTGGGCCGTGAAGCTTTTTAAGTGGCTATAATTGTATGGTCGTTTTATACCTGTTATCTTTTATGAAGTTTTGAGTGAATTATCGTAACTTATTATTCCTAATAAAACAAACATTCTGAAGTCACCCTGAGGGATGTTCGCTCTGGTAAGGAAGCTCTTGCAGTCAAGCACAGGTGCTCAGTCCCCGGATGTCTCTCTCTTGTAGGGGCTCCTGGTATCATCTCCTCTCCCTACACTGGAGGCCCGGGATTCGCTCCCAGTATTGGCTTCACCCAGGGAGCAGGTGTGTCAGATCCCACATGACCATTGCTGACATCGATAATCCTCCTTTCCCGTCCTGGGGTGTCTGTGTGTGGGCGTGTGTCATATGTTAGTGTGGGATGGCAAAAGGAAAGAAGTTCAGTTCCCACCTTGGCCTCTCGGAGCTGTTTCCCATTAGCTTGAGCTGCAAATCTAACCAAATTAAACGCTGAAAGAATAAGACATGTCTCCAGGGTAATGTAGTCAGTTTTAATGTTATGAATTAACAGTGTAGGCATATATCATTTTCAAATCATGTCTTAGTTTTTCTTTTAAGATAATGTGTTTTGGTTCTTTTAGTAAAACATTCTTAGTTTGCCGTGAAAATCAAAATAATACTTTGTTGTAGTTTCATTTATATAAATCAGTGATTAACAACCAACCTGAATATGGTAAATAACCCCCTACTACAAGGTTGATTTGAGGATAGCAGCGCCACCTACATACAAGGATATGGATCGGTTTTGGTGTAACATTTGATTTTTCTTTGAATTTGAATGCTGCGCAACATCACTGAGATGTTGTTTGGATGCGTGTCTGTATGGCTGGTGTCTCTCTGTTCACCTCTTACAGCTCTTCCCGTCTCCCCAGGACTGTCCATGCAGTCAATGCCCGGCAGCCTGGGGCCTTTGGCCATCCCGACGTCAGCAGTGACGGGGAGGATGGCACTCCATGGGATAGCCCCCACTGCTATGCACTCGGTCCTCCTGGTGTCCAATCTCAATCCCGATGTAAGTCTGTGGAAATGGTCTTCACTCAGTCTATGCCATGGTGAACCTTCCTGCTTGTGGGTACTTATGCAGAGTTTATCTTCATATCTCATATAGAGTATATCACCACATGGACTCTTCATCTTGTTTGGTAAGGAAACCTTTCAAAACGGATGTATTTTCAACAATTGATGTACATTTACCCCTCTTGATTTCTCTCTCCCCTGTCAATCTGTTGACGTACGTTTACCCCTCTGGATTCGCCTCTCTTCTGTCTATCTCTTGATGTATGTTTACCCCTCTGAATATCCCTGTCATGCTGACCCTGCTCCTTTCTCCGATCCCCAGGGGTCTATGGGGATGTGCAGAGAGTAAAAATTCTTTTCAACAAGAAAGAAAATGCCCTGATACAGATGGCTGATGCCACACAGGCACAGCTTGGTAAGGAAACGTTCTCATTCCTCAGCATAGTTTGCTTTTTTGTGTGTAAGACCTTGGACGTTTTGTTATTGTGTTATCGTTGACTTTTTCACAGCAATGAGCCACTTAAACGGACAGAGGCTTCATGGTAAGGTCATCCGCGTGACAATCTCCAAGCACCAGACTGTCCAGCTGCCCAGGGAAGGTCAGGAGGACCAAGGGCTGACTAAGGATTTCAGCAGCAGCCCATTGCATCGCTTCAAGAAGCCTGGCTCCAAGAACTTCCAGAATATTTTCCCTCCTTCTGCGACTCTTCACCTTTCCAATATCCCGTGAGTCTCTTGATTTATTCAGAGATTTGGTGAAATTTGCATAGCATGCAGTTTGCTGTGTTCTCTAAGATCTGTAGTAAACATTCCTTTAAAATGTATATTTCTACACAGTTAAGTTCTACATCTGATGTTTGATTTGTTAAAATCACAACAGTACATGACATTGCCTCAAGTCTTCATTCTTAAGTTATTCTGCCCAAATCATTGTTGCTGAAGGTTATAGAAACATCTGAATAACTCCAGCTAGGCGTTTGTGCCTTTTGCACATTCTTCCTGTGTTCTTTTGGCGACGGGTGACCCCTGGTTGCCCTTAAACAAAGATGAGATTTACAGTGCCTCTCTGCTTTCTGTCTACAGGCCCTCAGTGACGGATGACATTCTAAAAGACCTCTTTGCTGGTACTGGGTACACAGTAAAAGCCTTCAAATTTTTCCAGTAAGCTCATTGTCTTCATGAGAACTTTACCTATCATCGTTTTTCTTCTCAAACTGGTTGTCATATGCAAATTAAAATACCTCTCGAATGACAGTTTCTGCACTTGAGCTTTGCTGGCCATAATCAGTGCTAATTCAACAATTCTTGGTTATAAATAGATGCTTTAGTAAAACTTGGGTGTAATATATGGGTAGTGCCACTAGGTGGAAGCATTGTTTAATAATATTAATATTAAGGTTTGCCTATGTTCAGGTATAATGTCTGAAGGTGTGCCTGATGTTGACAGGTGGTATAGCCATAGTGATGTTCATGAGTCCTGGATGCCAGGTGGTCTTGCACCAGGTCAGTTCAGGTCAGGTTGGGGAGCATGCACTGATGCAGCACGTTGCCGCACCCACCACACAGCGAAATCCCAGCTGGCGATCCCCTAGGCAGATACATGGTCCAGTCCCACCCTCCGTAAGTGGCCATCCATCTGCCGTAGCCAGGTGTTACGTGGGTGTCGCTTTGGCCTGGTCCAGCTGCTTGGGTCCTCAGCAATAAGGATCCTGCGAGCCGGATCACCTTCAGGAAAACGCACCACATGGCTGTGGTGCCATAACTGATGTTCCCTCACAATGCAAGTAATCTGTAGTAATCTGCAGGTAATCTGCCTCATTCAGGACTCCTCTAGCAGCCGCTCATTTGATACAAAGTCAAACCAGTGGTACCCAAGGATTCTCTGAAGAGATACAGTACCAAAGGAGTCCAGTCTTCGTCTCAGTTCACTGGATAGCATCCATGTCTCACAGCCATACAGCAAGACAGGGAGCACCAGGACGTTAAAAACTTGCAAAGATATTGAAAACGGCATACACCCCTTTCCAGCAACCTCATGACCCCCCATGTTCTTCCAATCTGTCTGATGACTTCATAAGAAGAGTCACATGAATGTCACTGCCGAGGTAGGTATATCTCTCGACAAGGTTGACACTCTCCCCACAGACAGACACACTACTGATGGCTGTGCCAAAGAAGTCATTAAATGCCTGGATCTTGGTCTTTATCCAGGACACCCGCAATACCAGACACAGAGACTCTTCATTCAGTCTCTCGAGAGCCCTGATCAGAGCCTCCATTGACTCTGCTAAGATTACAGCATCGTTGGCAATGTCAAGATCAGTAAATCTTTCCTCACCAATGAACGCCCCACAGACTCTAGACCCCACGATCCTGCCCAACACCCAGTCCATCGAACAGAGTAGTTGGTACAAGAATACACCCCTGGCGAACCCCAAAATCAACAGGGAAGAACGTAGAGGTTCTCCCTCCACTCTGAACAGCACTCACAGTACCAGTGTACAGGCCGGTCATGACATCCAGCAACTTCGAGGGGATCCTGCGAAGTCTCAGGATGTCCCACAGGGCAACTCGATCAACTGAGATGAAGACTATGAAAATCGCCAGAGACTGCAAAGAACCTTTGCTGATATTCGCACTTGCGCTTGATGAGAACCCTCAGTGCAAGGATACAGTTGATGGTAGACTTCTTAGGCGTAAAACCAGACCGCTCCGGTCACTGACTAACAAGCAACTGATCGTGGATCTTGTTAAGGATGACCCTAGCAAGGACCTTACCCCAGCACTGAAAGCAGTCTTATCCCCCTGTAGTTGCCGTAATCCAGGCGATTGCCGTTCCCTTTCCAGATAGGGACTACAAGTCCCGTTTTCCAGTCAGTTGGGATGATGTCTGACTCCCAGTTAGAAGAAAATATTGTCTGCAATGCCAGTACGACAGCCTTACCACCAGCCTGGAGAAGTTCACCCCAGGAAATCACAGATCCCTGCGGCTTTCCCTACCCTTGGCTGATTCACCACCCACGCAATCTCCGTGAGACTGGGTGGTTCACAGCTGATTGGAGGGTCTTCTTTGAGAACCGTGGACCTAGAGATGTCCAGCATCCTAGCTGGAGGGTCAGCTTTAAACAGTTACTCAACGGAACCGTCCCAGCGGGTCACAACTGCAGTGTCATCCGTAAGGACCGTCCCATCGCTCGCCCTGACTGCAAGTCTCTGAGGAACAGATTCAGATGTGCGTAATGCTTTGATTCCTCTGTAAGCAGGACGTGAGTCACTAGACCACAGATGGTATGTCACCTGCTCACAAATTTGTCTAATAAACACCTCCTTATCTGCCCTCAGAGCCCTAATTGCAGTGCTTCTCAGTTCTCGGTACAGACTGGAGTTGCCACCAGGTCGTGTGGTGCGACTCCTTTCGATAATATCCAGGGTGGCCTGCAAGATGAAACATCTCCTTCTGAGAACACCGGCAACCTTGGGTCCCAGTTTGAGGCGTCTTTTCACGGAAGGTCTCCCACATCACATTAGAGTCAGCAGTCGCACCCAAGTCTGCAAGTTCTTCACATAAATTGTGTGCAAATTCATCAGAAACAGCTTGATCTTGGAGTCTGGCTAAGTCCAGCCTCGTTCTCCTAATAGGTGGTAGCCTACATGATCTACACTGAATCTTCAGAATAGTAATAAGAAGTCCATGGTCAGAATTCACAAACTGGGTACTTCTGTAGACCCTATAATTCTGCAGGAGTCTTCGTCTGCCCATGAGGATGTGATTAGTCTCCTTTGCTGTACCCCCAGTATTGGAGAACCAAGTCCAACGATACGGCTCAGGGCGTTGGAACCAGGATCCTTTCAGAAAGTCAAGGAACATGGAGCCACTTTCACCCCAGTCTCTAGACCCAAGGGGACCAACACAATCCTCATAGCCTGCCTTTTCAGTACCAGTGGTTGCGTTGAAGTCACCCATTACCAGAGGAGTGTCACCTCGTGGGCACCCTTCAACCATCAAGCTAAGTTGTGAGTAAAATGTCTCCCTCAACGAGACATCACTCACCGCGGTCGGAGCATACACTGAGACATCAGACAAGACACCCAAGAAGCGCCTTTGCCTGAGTTTCATGATACGCTCATTGAAAGGAGTGATGTCAGACACCATTGGAAAGAGCCGATCTGCTACAGCAACAGCTACTCCCTGAGTATGCAGCCATCAGTCCGACCAGACCAAAAGTAGGTATCCCCACCTACAGAGATCTTTCCACTCCCTGGTCTGCGTACCTCAGAGAGCGCTGCCTCCGAAACGCAGAGTTTACGAAGCTCCCCCGACAGCAGAGTAAGATGGCCATCTTGCTGGAGAGACAAGACATTCCACGTGCTTACCTGGATGGGTCACTTCAAACTGGGACCCAAGTGCCACCATGCATTAGGCAACGCCTCAGCACCACACCAGTCCCAATCCCCAACAGGCCTGACCCTATTAGCTCTCCAACAGTTTCGACTCATCCGGGGATGGGGCTCCCGAAGGCTTTCATGGTGCATGCAGTCTTCCTGCGGGCGACTGCAGCAGAGCTACTTCCATGGAAAGCAGAGTATTGTGCTTGTTTGTATTGAGCAGTTGAGTTGTTTTACAGTGGCTGGATTGCCAATCCAGCCACCAACCCCCCAAAAAAAATTGTTTCCCTGCTAGTTGGACTGCTTGGAGTAGACAATTGTTATTGTCTACTCACATCTTCTGAGATAGGAAATTATTTTTACAGTAAAATAATACATTTCAGTATAGAAAAGGTTGACTTTGCACAGGGTGCAATATTAGTTATACAGTATTGTTGGTTCAGTGCTTTGTGATCTCTATATGTGTAGTGTAGTCTGCTGAGTATTTTAAGGTATGTTTTCTAGGCATGAATGTCATTTTCACCCTTGATTTGACACGTGTTTTGGTTTACAGGAAAGACCACAAGATGGCTTTGATCCAGCTTGGCTCTGTGGAAGAAGCCATCCAGGCGCTGATTGATCTGCACAACCATGACCTGGGGGAGAACCACCATCTCAGAGTGTCCTTCTCCAAATCCACCATTTAACAGCCACTTTTGCACACAGAAACTTTTCCTCCCTGGCCTTCAGGAGAAAAAAGTGATCAGCTGATTTAGAACTAGCAATTTATGGAGAAAAAAAAAAAACATAATAGATTCATTTTGATAGTTAGATTTTAAAAATGGAATAGACTTTGAACGTTCAGAGAGGAACGCATGGTGAAGGCCAGTTCTGGATTCAGGGGAGGATCTTTAACGACCATCGCCTTGGGTGTTGCGCTTCGGAACCTCCTTTGGTGGACTAGTCGGGGGTCAGTGTATCAAGGGAGCTGCCTCTGGAACCCCGGGGTTCACTTTCACACTGATGTTTGACGGCACGTGGACCGTGACCAAATGCTGCATCTACAAAACTAGCCATTTTGGTTTCAAGAGCCATGAGCAGGAGGGAGCGGTGAGTTGTCAGGCCTGGATTCAGCCCTCTCGGAGGAAGGGCAGTGACACATTTCATTTCCTGTGGTATTCATGCCAAGTGTCTTGCTGTGGTTGGAGGTTATCGCACAAGGGCCACTGTTGGGGAGGCGACTGGCGCCTAGGATTTGCCTACGGATTCCCTGACAAGAACGGTGCAGCGCTGCAGTTTCGGAACAACCCGAGACCAGACTGCCGTCTTATTTAGTCTTTATTTAAGGAACGTTTTGCACCTTCATCACTTAGTTTACTGTGCAAAGGCTTTTAGACACAGAAGTTGGTTATTTGTGAAAACTGACGGCAAATAAATGTGCTTTTCGTCCACTCCTCTAAACGAGGTTTGCGGACGGAGCTGGCATGTTGGCGGAGGTCCACCTCACGTATGCAGTCGCCGGCGACGGCAGCGAGATCACAGCGGCGTGGACATGCGGAGTGGAGTGGCCACGCCATGATCATACTGGAACACTCATACACTCGGTGCTCAGGTGAAGAAAAACCATGGAATCATGAATGTGAAGAGACTGGAGAGGGTGACTGTCAGTAGTCTAGAGTATGTAGGTAAACCAGTACATTTGTTTGATCACTTTACCAGATGAATCTGTAACGTGTAGCAAGTGCTACCTTCTCTGAGAACCTGTAGCCTTGCCTTAATTCATTTTTCAGCTCCTTTCATCTTAGTTTCTGTTGCTTTGTTCTTTCGGTTGTTTCCTTATGGCAAAAAATTCCCCCCCCCCCCCCCCATTTGCCTTGCAGTGTTACCAATTAAACCAAACCTTGCATGTGTGCGTAGAATTGGAGATGAGTACACCAGGGAGCTACAGGAAAAGAAAAATATCACTCTCATGGTATAGAAGAGAAGGGGAGTACATAAGACCATGAGTGATTGACTTGGGTCATTGAGTTGGGTAGCGAGTTACCTTTAACATTCCAGGGAGGGTTGGCGTGATCTGAGGTTTTTGTGATGCAGTAGAATTGTGCCTCTGTCCCCAAGGTCACCCACTGGCACCGTCTCTTCCTTACTCTTAGGAAAAGCGACATGTAAGCAAAAGCAAGGCTGGGTTACCGTTTTCACTTATACCCGGAGAGGTACAAAAGGCAAACATTTATTTTAAAACATCCAAGCTTTTCCCTCTCTCAATTTTTTTTTTAAGTTTACAGTCTTAAAATAATTCAGGTCTGTATATTTTACAAATTGTCAGGATTTTTAAAAGGAAAATTACTTATTTTTGGTAATAAGTTTTTTTTATGGAAGTGAAAAGAAATCTGTAACTTCCTGGGTTTTTGTACCAATATAATCACTCGAGAAATCACAGAAAAATCATATTACTGTGTCTTCACTTAATTTCTTATTATGTGCCTTATTATGTGCTCATAATCAAATAGATTCTAGAAACCTTACCTAAGATATATACTACTTTGTGGGGTTGGTGAGAGAGTTCCTTTGTTTTACTTGTCTTAATTGGAAGTGTATGTGTGTGTGTTGTTGTTTTTCAGTGCACATAGTGGATTGAATGGTTAACTAGACATACAGTGTGTGCTGTGGGCTTCTAACTCTTCCAATTATAGCATCTTTAAGTATGTGAAGATGAAACCATTTTGGAGGCAAATTGCAGATGGATCTGAACTTCATTCTTTTTTGGAAATGATTAGCAAACCTTGTTTGGGACTTGCATTGGCATTTCAGCTGAACAAGTATGTTCATATCCCAGTGCCTAAATCAGCCATCGTTGGCACAGGACCGATGCCAGTGGGCTTCTTTCCCAGAGAGCTCGTTCAGACACGTGCCTGAAATATGTATTTATGGTGCAAATCGTCTTCTCCCTTCCACTGGTGGAGAGAAACCAATGAGATCACATTTACACGACAATACGCTTCATTTTCAGTGGTGCTTTGCATTCTATTAAAGCCTTTTTATTTTTCTGGGAACTTCGAAAGGAGAGTGGTTCGGATGAGCCTTTCTGAGGAGTTTAAGCTAATGGAGTAGGGTAAAATTGTGAACTCCTACAGATAGGGCAAAATTGTGGCTTACTTATTTGTCTGAAAATTGAGACAACCTGATTATCTGACAGAAACCGTAGGAAATTCTGGGTGTTCATGTGAAATCTGTGCACAGGGGGCCCGATTGAAGCTCGTGAGGCCAGGAACCCCTGCTGATGCCATGCTGTTCTTCATTATGGTAGATACACAGGACCAGAGATGGCCTTTCTGCAGATGTTTCACGTAGATTTTTCACAGTAATGTGGGCTTAAACTTTATCAGACTGTATTGTGAATCACAGATAATCAAATATGTCCTTTGATTAATCTAGTCATATTAATGAGATATGGCCTTTAATGTACTCTAACTCCATGGCATTTAATTACATTTCCAGTTATAAGATAATTATGAATACATTACAACTCAAGGACTTTGTAAATAGTCATAGCATTTAATATTAAAAGATTAGTTTCTTTTCATTACATCTCCTTACGGGTTCCTGGTGGCGTATTTGCTATTTTCAAGGGCTATTTCAGTAAAACATATTGCATGCCTTAAATATGACAGAAGCTGCCATTAATCAGTGCTGCTTAATTTCAATTAACGTATTATTGGATTCGTTATTGTATGTAAATGCAATGCAAGGACCAAATGAATTGATCATGCCAATGGCAGGTGGACCAAGGTGCATTAAATACCATGATGAATAATTTGGAATTAGATCTGACCTAACAACTAAAGTTTTTTTTTATTTAGAAAAGCACCCTTCTTGAAATTCATCTAAACTAACTACAGAATATGTCGCAGATACTAAATTTGGAGAAAAGACATGCGACAAAAAACGAACATTCGATGCATTAAAATCAATCGCAACAGGTACACTAGTGATGTTCTGAATGGAGTTCTTGTGACACGAAATAGGCACGGTTGCGGACGTAAGAGAATCTCATGCCTGTCATTGTTCATAGTCCCTCTTGCGTTGCTTCCATGTGAAGTCAGTGAAAATCAGTTTCCCCTCAATATCTGGAAGATTCATTTGGTGTGTAGTAGGGACTAAAGAAAGACATACAGATTTTTAAAAATGTTTTCAGTCAAGCTTCCTTGTTTCTGTTGAGGCCCACAGCACAGAGCGTCCCTTTAAGAATGCTTTGTTTTGGCCCTTTTGTGTGAGTCTGTCTGACATGCATCTTCATGATTTGTTACGTAGGGATGTAACCATTCACTGTATAATATACATATATAAATATATATATATTTTATTTTTTTTTGTTATTCTAGCTTGTTGATTTATCTTTGGTGTGATGTTTTAACAAAGGTGTGAAACTGCTTTGGTTTGTACTCTGTCATTGTTTCATCACAGGGTTTGGGTTATCCATTATTTTCGGGGGAAAAAAATAACATCCTTAGTCCAGGTCATTCCTGGCAAACCATATTTATTTGAAAACTGATCAGGGGAAGTACAGGCGTCTCTAAGCCTGAATTGGCTGCATTTAATTTTTTATCTATTTTTTTCCCCCCATTCAATAACAGTCTTTTCTAATGATTAAAAAGTCAGATTTCAAAACCATCTGGGGGCAAAATGACCACGGACACAGGACTTGTGGGTCTTTTTAGTTATTTTGTGTTCAGTCTTAAGAATTTAGATAGAAGAAGCTCATTCACATTTTAAAGTACCTTATTAATCAGCTCAACACAATATTAATATTTACCTTATTAAAAAAAACATATAAAACCGGACCAAAGTTTTTTGTGCCTTTTACAGACCTTAATTACATATGACCTTATTCTTTTTTACTGTCAAAAATCGTGTACACAGTGTCTTGCTTTTCAAATTGTATGTGATTGAATAACTAAAAAAAAAGATTCCAAGACAGTCTTTTAAATAAATGTGTTTATTTTTTTATTAAGTATGGCACAAGATTGTTTGAAGTCCAGTCATAATTTTATTTATACAGAAGACATATTATTAAGACTAATTTATTTGCATATTTGGCTGTTCTCTCACTCTTTGTCAGTGTCTTGACAAAAGCCACATATGCATTTGATAATTTTCTCATTTATTTAGTCATTTTAATGAGAGTGGCTGTTTAAATGGAAATATTCCCAGGATCTCTCTGAATGGGGTCAAACCCGTATCTTAGTTTGTAATGTACAATGTTTCACTGAAGAACATTGATTGTTTTAAAAGCTTTAGAAAAAAAATTACTAAGCAAGTCTACAGACACCAAAGGAGTATTTGAATTTGAGCTTTGTGCAAACCATCGAGTTAAAGATGCAGATGAATAAACTTTAGCTTCATTTGTGTCATGAAAATTAAACGCCATTTTAACAGTAAAATTCTCACCCCTTGTGTAAATGCCTGGCCTCAGTGGAAGGAGCATATTCTCCGTCTCTGGGGACGTGAGCCTCAAGTTCATTTTTAGCCTCAGTTTTTTTTTTTCCCCACATTTTTCAGTTGGAAATGTGATTAACACCATTTTGTTTGAATGTTCATTATAATAAGGAAACAAATGCTGTATATATATTTTCCCTTTGTTTTCCTTATTTTTCCTTTGTTTCCAGTGTTTGGGAACAAAAATATATATTTTGCAATATAAAGAAAAAAACAGACTTTGTCTTGTGCATTTTTACTGAGTTTCCAGAAGCAGCTTTCCTTTGTAAAGCAGTAACTGTGGCACCATTGGTCAGGAGAGAGTGGTTTCCACTGTTGACTTAATGTAATGACATGCAACTAGAGGTTTGATTATTAAAGAAACATGTTTTCTAATTTTGCAGTGTGCATGGTGTTTCTGTATTTTATAGAAGACAGTTTGGGTTTGTATTGCCTATAATAATATTGCTATTACTATGAATACTACTCCAGATACTACTCTGCTTACTTTCTCCCTAACTTCAGTTGTAGCATGCCTTAAATAAATGTAATGACATCGGTACTTTCCTTAGTCCTCCTGTGTCTTTGTCTTACCTCGGGTTTCAACTTGCTCTGCATCGGTCTCCGTGTTTCATTGGCTTTCTCCTCCTCTATTGGTTGAAGGCCTTGAGTGGCCTTCATTGGCTATCCTGTCTGGTCGCTGAGGGCTCAGTCAATGAGCTCCTTTCTTCTCTCGCCCTCTCTTGATTGGTTTGTAGTGCATCTATACTGTTCATTTCTGTCGGACCTCTCCAGCACCAACTCTGACATCTCCTCTGAAATTCAATTTATAGTATATACAGAGGTTAAACGTAGGCGACTGAGATATTCATTATGTAAAATTCCAGGAAACCTCCCCATTGCCTTAACAGTTCATCAGCAGAACACTTTTAAAAAAAATCCTCATTTGTTAAACTGCATTTAAATGAATCGGCGTTATTCAGCCAGTCAACTGGTTGAAATCAGTTAGATCAGTATAATTTCATTCCACGTGTGATTAACATTAGTTGGTGGTGCAGAAGGCAGTGCTATTGTTTGGCAACCAGAGAGTTGCAGGTTCGAGTCCTGCTTACTCCAGACCCCATTAAAGTGTCCTTGAGCAAGACACTGAACCCCAAATTGCTCCCGGTGTGCAGGTTGGCACCTTCCATGGCAGCCTCCGCCACCGGTGTGTGGATGGGTGAATGTGAGGCATAAATTGTAAAGCGCTTTGTAGAAAAGCACTATATAAATGCAGTCCATTTACATCACTTCAGTTTGATGGTCTCTGCTCTGTAAATGCCCAGAACCATCACAGGAATATGCAGCAAAGGTCAGCGTTCTTTTACAAATTTAATCTCCGCATCCCTGCAGCTACTTCGCTTTCTTTGGTTTTCCATGATATACCTATTTACAGAAAAAGCTGCTTTGTCATGCTTCGTTTCATCTGACACTTTACGCTCTACAATAACATTGTTTCATCTTCAACGCAATTTTCATACATTATGGCACTTGTTTTTAAAATACAATGGTACCTCGGATTGTGAGCATAATTCGAACAGGTGTTGTGCCGAATTCTGCACCCCCCTTCCTTGAAATGCACCCCCTGTCCGGAGTGCGCACCGCTCTTTTCTTCGATTAGAAGGGGAAAAAGACGTAGTTTCGCCAATCTAATTATGCAACAGAAATACTAAATTTCGCTTGCACATTTAGCAGACCTTTATCACTCTTTCACTTCACGAAGGATGCATTTAACCCACATAAAGTAATAATCTGTGACATGTAGACGATGAGCCCCGAACGAGAACGTAGGTTATTTGTCCCGTCATCAGTTTACTAGTTTGAGGACAAGGAAGTCCTTGGCTTTAATAATCAAAGCAAATTGCACAATATTATTCCTTATACTTAAATTATTTATTTAGTTTCTCCACAATGAAGACAATGTTCTGGTACAGTGATCTGAAATACCTAAACAAACAAGAGATATTTGTCATTATGACGGCTAACCTGCCAGGCAATTCATTTCCATTCTCCCCTTTGATTCTATCACGAAATATTGTTCGCAACCGACTTATTTAAAGAAATCCATCCATCCATCTTCCAAACCGCTTATCCTACTGGGTCGCGGGGGGTCCGGAGCCTATCCCAGAGGCAACGGGCACGAGGCAGGGAACAACCC